>JAYJMB010086304.1:0-20940 GCA_036873735.1 Pouteria campechiana | reverse complement strand
TATATATTGTTCGTTCAGAACTGCAAATCTGCAATGACGGCGGCCACAGAAAACGACCTTTAAACAGTGCTTTCATTTTTTAGGTAATCTCATGATTAGTGGTCCTGATAGCAAGCAGAAGGATTAGAGAAAATGTGGAATGTCAGTTTTTATTCATATCGGGGTTCAATTGCGCTGTAACGGGTGCCCGAATGCACCGTTTGTACGGCACGTCGGAACCGTGCAGTGCGTACATGAAAATGTCTGCATGAATTAATTGGATATTTCACGAAAAGGGTATTTTGTCCGGGTAAATGTTGGACGGTCTACTAAAGTTACGTCGGGATAGTTATTTATCCACCGTATGGGATGGTGTGAATGGTGGTACGGATCTCTCTTTTTCTTTTTCCTCTCTCTCTCTCGTCTGGTTCGTCTTGATGAAGTTCCCATGCACTATGCACATCGTATATTCGTACATGCGATGCATGGACAGCAAATTAATTTTTGTAAAATAAAAAAATCTATTTTCTTTTAGGCTTTGGTTGTTTTACCATGAAAGCCCCGTTTCATCGCCTTATCTTGTTCTATGGTAGCATTTTTTTCCCATTTTTCTACGATATATGTTATCCTTGTTTATTTTATAATTAACATTAGATTCATCTAGCAAGGAATATGCTCATGAATTTGGAAATTCAATACATAATATGCTAATTTGGCCCATGTAGTTCATTTGCACGGGAGGTTGTGCAGACTCTCGGAACACAGCATTATTGCTGCTGCCTGATAAATACGATCTTCCATTTCTAGTCATGGTAATGGAATGCCTCAGCTGCAAGTAGAATTGGGTGGGTGTATCTATAAATATGGGTGCTAGAAGCCTAGAACACGGTGGGAAACCATCAGCTGCAGCTGGCTGTATCCAAACTTACCATCCACCCTTCCATTTACTTCAGGGGTTTAGGTAATTAGGTTTATTGGGTTTGGAAGGCATACAAAAATCAGTCGCATTGAGAGGATCAACCGTTTTGGGAAGAATCTGCAGCATTTCTCGAATGAGTTGCATCACCGGCAACTCGATTCATTCACATGGCGTGTTTGCATGGAGAGTTTTATCTTCTCGAAGAGCTACGCTGATCGAACGGCTGGGATTATGAAATAGCTATCTAATTGGTAGATAAATTGATGTTGTATTGTAGGTTTTTTTGCGGGTGGTTGTAGATAGTCATTTCTTAAAGTGGGTAGCTTCTATTTTCCCTATTACGTCCATTTTAGGTTACCAAGGAACAATACTAGCGAAACAAAATTGCGAAAATCTTTAAATGCTCTGCACAGTGTCGTGGTTGGTACGCAGGCACCTTGAGATTGCTCGTTCCAAAGTAATTCTCTCTCTACGGCCCCCTCAGAGGGTGATCGGTTGAATGAGAAAGGAAAGAGTAGGATGTGTTTGTTTTTTTTTTTTTTTTTTTTAACATTCTACCTTTAATTTAATATATTTTTAAATGAAAAAGATGAATCTTTGATTGAAATTCTCATGGAATGACTAAGTAGAGTGACCAAGCTCAAAGGTCATCATGGTATTTGCTTGGCCTAGTAGCAGGAAATGAATCACTTCCACTGTCATCTTAATTGAAATGAGGTGAAAAAAGAGGGCAAGGTTTTGCTCATTGCCAACCAAGCTTGCAATAATTTGCGTCTAAATAGCAAACAACTATACATGGGAGATTTTGATGTCCAAATTCCGTAATCTCTGCTAACATGATGCCAACGTATGCATAGCTTGCTGTCACTCTTTAAAATTGGATGAAATTATTTTTACTTGTCTGCTAAGTGAGGTCTATAATGGATATTCTGAACATGTCAAAGACATGTCATGTGTCACATCAAAGCCACTAGTGAGGAAAAAGTGGGCTGATGTGAAGGTTGTTAGACGTTGAAGGATATATTTTGTAATGAGGAAAAATTAGGGCAAAAAATATAGAAAATTTGTTCATCTTTCTTTACCCCTTTTTAGGTAATATGATTTAATTTTTTAATTTATTATTATTATTATTATTATATGTATTTTTAATTATTATTTTATATTTTTATATATAAAAAGCTTACTTATTTTATCTTTACTCATTTCATGTTTAGTTATTTCTTTCTATCATATCACATTACTTTCTTTCTTTTTTCTTTTCCCTCACGATTTCACATGTCTAATAGGTTGTATTTGAGAGGCTGTGCATTAAGGAGAAAGAATTGCTAATGTGAATAAAATAAGGAGATGGTGTCAATGGAATATTATTAATTTTAAAATAGAAAGTAATGATTGAAAATAAAAATAACAATGAAAAACAATAAGCCTATTAAAAGTTATTGTGATGTCATGTTAGAAAAAAAAGGTGGTATCTGTTTTCAAATGCAACCCTTATCCAATTATACATCCGTGAGCTCAAATTAACTTTGGACACTTTGATTACTTGTGTTTAGATATTTAGAAAAGCTTTAGTAAGATGGAAATAAAGATATACTTTCATCATTAGGAAGAAGATGGTGCTAATTATAAATTGAATAGATATAAAATAAATAATAATAATAAATATAGATAATAATGAAAAAATTGAAGTTGCTGAATAGGCGGATTATATTTCTATCTTCATCTTCACCTCTTGAAAATTTCATTTACATTATGCTAAATTAAAAGAAAAAGGATACGTATACTGAACCAAAATCTAATGCAATAATGATGAATTAGTTTGACAATAATTAAATATGCACTCAAGAAACTGATTATTTCCCAGAAAAGCAAAGGAATTAAGCAACATGTTAGTTGACATAGAGGATGGTGAAGTGGGATTATTGGGAGAAAAATAGAAATGAGGCAACTTACAATATCAGATAGTATGAAATCTGGATGGAGAGAGAGAGAGAGAGAGAGAGAGAGAGAGAGAGAGAGAGAGAGAGAGAGCATTTACATTTGAGAAGAAAGAGACGGAGCTCTGCACAGAAACGAGTCATGTACATGACTGCAGAGGGAAAAAAAAAAAACTGCATATAAAATCAAATCTCCAACCGCTGTTCCCAGCTCATGTCGAGACATTCTACATTATACCGTGTATTTTTAACCACTCCTCAACATATTCTATCAACTTGTGTGGGCCGATAGCGCGTTTTACGATAAACACCCAAAAAAAAAAACTAGCAGTGAGAAACTCCTGTCCTGACCCCCGCATCCCAGTAATGTCCTTATTCTTTTGAAAAACCACATGCTCTATTGCACGGTCAATACGCCCCAGATTTCACATTTCACGCGCGCGCCAGCTATTCCAACCAGCATATCCCTGTAAATTTTCCTTTAGTTACCCGTAGGATTGGTTTAGATATACAGGAACCCATCGATTTTCAGAAAGATAAATTTTCCTTTAATTACCCATAGGATTGGGTCAGATATACGGGAACCCATCGATTTTAAGAAAGGTAAATCTTTTTATTATTACCCATAGGATTGGTTCAGATATATGGGAACCCATCGATTTCGAGAAAGGTAAATTTTCATTTAAGTACCCATAGGATTGGTTCAGATGGGCTTGCTCAGCATCTAAAATTTGGAGAGGTTGGTTTTGGGCTACAGCACATACCGACGCTTAGAAAAAGCGTGACCCAACTGGATTATTTTAAAAAATTATCTAGACTAAGACTCTTAGATTCAAACTCAGATCTAAATATAACTTGTCTTTTAGTGTTTGACAACCTTCTAGTAGTTGTAACCTTTTATATAATCAAAATTTAGTAAATTTTATGTTTAATCCATCCTTTCATTTTAGCATCTTTTGTTGTTATAACCAATGTTATTATAATCGGTTTGGTAGTTGAATCGGTTACGTGTCCGATTCACTGTTCAACCTGCTAGTTCAACCAGATGAACCATTTTTTTATTTTTTTAGATATAAATTAAAAAATAATATAGTATAATTTTAAATAATCTAAGCTATGAATATTAATCTATACTATATTACTTTAATTCATCATTTTATTCTATTAAAAGTATTAAAAATAAAAAAATTACTATTGAACTAAACTAGGTAGGATCAAATCGGTCAACTGAACAGTTTATGGTTGAACCAGTTTGACTGGCCAATTTAGGTTGGTTCTAATAATACTGGTTATATCCTTTTATATTGTTGAATTTTAGCAAGTTTTCAATAGCAATAAAAGCAAGTTGGTAAACCATAAATTAATCAGTTTTAATCCTAAATTGAACCATATTTGATAATGAAATAAGTGGGGTAAAGTCAGTCTTGAAGAGAACATGCCTAAAAATAAGGTATAGTGGGATTTTTAAAAATATGATCAGGGTAGAATCACCCCAAGAACTGAATTGAACTAACTCGACCCAAATTGCACCCCAACAGTTAATATGTAAACTACTGCCACCATCCTTGTTGTAAGCTGATTTCACATGTAATCTTTTGATTTCACGAAATGTAAATCTATCTCTTTCTATAAACTATAGGTTTGTATAAAATTGGAATAACAAATTAAAAATATTTTTTGGTAAGACTCTTTTAGCAAAAAATGCATTCCTCAATGTAGAAAAAAAAAAGATGCTGAGAACTTCATAGATAGAAAAAAAAATTTGAATAATTTTGATATGATGGAAATATATTTTAAAATCATAAAGAAGATTTATCTCAAAGTAAGAAAATAAAAATATATATAGTTTAAAGCAAAAAAGATTGATTGACCCAATTTATAAAATTTTATTACAAGCAAATTTTGTTAGAACAAAATCAACAATAATACATGTATATCTTTTTGATAAGGCTATTATCCAAATATTTTTGGACTTATCATCTCATCACAAATTATAGTTATCATAAGATTCATTTGATTTAGGATCATTCATATGTATAAGATTAATATTGAGCCTAAAGGTTTGGTTTTGATGATCAATAAAACTTGTTAATAATTTAAATTAAGCTAATAATATTTTTGTTAAGATTTCGTTAAAAAATATATTTCAACCTTAAGAGGCATTTCAAAAGTTCTCAAGGATTGCAGTTGGTATGCTAATCACCCGCGGAGTTATAGGGAGATGCATTCTCACTGGACTATCATAGTTAATAAGGCAACCACTTGTGGTAGCACCCAGGGCATAGCTGCCTGCGGTAGCCCTTATCGCTCCAATGGTTGAAAATTTAAGTTGCACCACAATAGCCATATTGCAATGGTTTTCTTTCAAACCATCCAAAGTCTATTCGGAATGAATAAATATAAGATCTAGTGAAGAAAAATAAGATGTTTGAGGGTTCTATAAGCCAAACACAAATCGATCACAAGAAACTCATTTAAGTTTTCCAAGTGCATTCACTCTAAGGTGCTGTAAATATCAAAAAACTTCAAAGTCGAATTATTATCATCGCAAATAGTTTGAATCATTGTAAAGTTTTCATTACATATATTTTATTGTTGTGCTTTAATTGTGTATACATCTTAGCCTAGTTAGGAAAATTTTCTTGTAAACTTTATAAGGGCTATATTGAGTTCTTTATAAGCTCTTGAGAAGCAAGATTGTATGAGTTGATGGTAAAGTCAGTGGAAAACCATCATTGTAAAAGTTGTGTGTAACCTCAGGGAAAACCAACATTGTGTGTCTTTAGTGAGCTTGGTAAAACTTGATTATGTAGAGTTCTTGGTTAGCTTGGGAAACCAAGAGTGATTCTACTAATAGATAGTGAAACTTAAGGTTGGAAAAACCTTAAAGAGTAACGTAGGTGCCAAAGGAGGGCCGAACTATTATAAATCTTTGTGTTTTTATTATCTGTGTGCTTATATACTTTTAGCATTATATTTTATACGCTTACACATCCCATCTATTTTCTCCATATCTCTTGTATCTTAGCCTTGCCAAAACAACTTACGTATCATAGTAGAGTTGGCCCAACAATTAACTCCTTAACAATTAAAATAAAGATGCAAATATATAGAAATGAATAATCTTGAATACAAATGTAAAAAAAAAATTACCTATTAGGAAGGATTTTAAAGTTTCAAAATGATAAGATGAAATTGATCGCAAGTAGAATTTTATGTTGAATGTGGAATTATGCAGATTGTATCTTTTATCAGCAAGTAAGACAACCTTGTATTAAAAATGAAAGTATGTGGATTGTATCTTTTATAGCAAAGGGAGATAAATGGGTAATTTTGTGTATGTAATATGTTAAGGTGGGAAGCCATTGGAGAGGCAAAAAATTTTCAATTCTCCCAAGACATGAAAATTCAATGTTAGTAGCACCATGAAGGGTTTTAAATGGGTAGCCAAATGGTTTCTGTTTATTAAAGTTGACCTTTATGGTGAGTAAAAATCTGTCTGGGCTTCTAAGATGTGGTGCCAAGCGAAGCCTTAGCATTGTGCTATGCAACACCCTCTAGCGTGGTCATAAGCAAAGGTAAGAATAAAAAAACATTCAATTCAAAATTACTGCTACCATCATAAACTTGTGATTTGTTATGATTAATTAATTAAGCTTTTGTATATGAAAGAATCTGCATGATCATTTTCAATAAGTATTTTGATTTTTATGATTTTTTTAGCACACCTAAAATATGATGACTTGTAAAAATAAAAATAAACTATATTATTATTTTTGATATATTTTAAAAGTTTGATATATTTTATTAATCAATTTTGTAACTTTGGTGTTAACATATTTGAAAAGCGAAAGTATTGAATTTTAACATCACCTATGTATATGATTTCATATATATATTTCATGGTATTATTAAAATTATTTACATTTCAAGTTTCAGCTGTCTTATGTATATAATATTTAAAAGTAAATATTAATTTAAATATAATTAATTTTTATAATAAAAAATAAATAACTTTATTATTTTATGATAAAAATCATTTAAGTTTTGGTTTTTAGCATCTAGTAAAATATATAAAGCATGTTTATAAATACATTAAAAATATATTATCTATTTTATATTGAAATAAAATATATAATTTTTTGATAATTTAAATAATAAAAAGTACTTTTAATATATTATGGCCAAACATATATATAATACCAAAAGTACTTTAAAATTTACTAAAATTTTAATATTACTGTTTCAAAAGTGCTTAAGTTTGATAGGGGGAGCTAAATGGAGCATAAGTTGTGCATTAAGATAGTATAAAAGTGCTTCACGACCCCCAAAGTGCTTGTGTCATTTTTTGTAAGTGTTTAACTAAAGTTCTTCATGACCCCCAAAGTGCTTGTATCATTTTTTGTGAATGTTTGACTAAAGTTTCAAAAGCGCTTCACTCTGTTGCAAAATCTAAAAGTTAACATTTTGTAGAAAACAGAGCATTTATGCTTCTCTATGGACTTCTCGTGTTAATAAACTTTAAGACGACATTACTCGTCTTCCTCTTTTTTAAGAAATAATATCTTAAGTATATAAAATCATATTCAAATATTTAGATATGATGTAAGTATCGTTATCTATCAAAGTTTCATATATTTACACACATATATATACACAAATATATGTATATTAATTTTATTATATATATATATATTAATATTAAAAATTCTAAATAATTTTTTTCTCATAAGCTAACAATATATATTGAAAATATTTTTATTTTTAATATTTATTTTAAATCTTAAAATTTATTTTATATATTATATTATCTGCATAATTCTTTTGAAGATAATTAGTGATAAAGTTAAAGTATATTTTTTTGTTCTTTTTTGTCATTTATATAATAAATTTTTTTATCATATTACAGCCAAACAGATATATAATGTCAAAAATACTTTTAAATTTATCTTACTTCAATTATTTTTTATTAAAATTTCGTTATAAGAGTATTTTTCCAAAAGCACTTGAATTTAACAAGTGCACGGCGGGGCCAAAGGGAGCCTCAGTCTATTAGCCTGCCGTGGGGTAGCTTCTTAAAATGAAAAGATGCAGCTACTGCATACATTTTTTTCGTCCTTGTCCGTACATTGGCCTGAGGCTACGAGCCTCGTGCATTGGTTGCTCTTTTGCTCGGCGGTTTTTAAGTGGTGTAGGCAGGATTAGGACGCGCGCGCGGATCAGCCAATTTCGAGAGCCGTCAGTGGTCTGGGTACAGAAGTACCTTGTTTAATTAGTTGACCAAAATATCTGAGGCAGACCGCCTCCGGTGTATGAAGTTGATAACTTGTATTCGATGCATGTTAAGCTGTTAGCGGCGAGGGATGAGTGGGGCCCACATCCACTGACTGCTTCGGGCTTAGCGGGAGGGGCCCCATTCATCGGACGCCGAGAAACATTGCGCGGCGCGCATGCAGACAGGCTCAGCCGCACCAGCACTTGTCTTTGCATGATGGCTAAACGATAAATCTTAGCCGTTCAGTGGGAAGGATTTCTAGAGATGAAGGGTGAATGAAGGGCCGATGTTGCTTGGGTTGGATGGGAAGCCCGTCGTGAGCACGAGAAGCGATGAACGAGGGAGGGAAGGGTGTGAGCATCCATGAAAGTGTCACGCGGCAGGCTGGAAAAAGCGGGTGGGAGGGTTTCAATGCATGCGGCAGGCTCGTCGCCTACAGGCCTACACGTGCTGCTGCGGCACACGCGTTGTTGCAGCAGTGGGGCGTGCCGAAACTTTGGAGTTATTTCGGCTGGGCTGTCAGTGAATCCAGCACAAGCTGCAGGCGTTTGTTTGGACTTGGACTCTTGGATTATTCGCGGCTTCAGCTTCACTTCATGGATGCCGAGGATCCCACGTCTCCAGATATGTGCTATTTTGGATCCCTGGAAATTAAAAGAAATAACGGTCATAATAACTGATTTTCTTTGTTATGTATATATATTTCATCATTATCTCATTTTTTCATTAAAAATCCTTTTTATTAAATTTCATTGACTTTATTTTCAACTATTAACTCATATCTCGTTATATTACTTCCTTTTTTCCTCTGCTTTTTTAGTTGAACTTTTTTTTTTCTTTTTCTAATTCTCAAACAAATCCAATAATTTCGTAAGAGATGATATGAGTCCAATGTAAATATAGACAGAATCGATTTTTTTTTTTTTTGTGTGTAAAAGATAGGTGATCATAACAAGTAAAATTATTATTATTATTTTGCAAATTCACGTCAATAGATTTTTCATCCTAGTCATTCGACAAACGACACATGTGGCAAAGTTACTTATAACTCGTAAGAAATCATGTCAAATAGATATAGATATGGGGTATGATCAATTACCCATTCCACAATAGCAATTTACTTCAACACAAAAGTTATAATGTAATCGCCTCAATGCATTGATTTAATGTCGAAACATCCTCATCTGTTCTTGCAAATATGCCATGAAATGTTTGGACATAATTGGCTTAATCCAAAGTCCATAGTTTTTCTAAAAAAGACTGTAGCCTAATCACTGCGTTTAATTTCCATAGCTACTTTGCTTAGGTTGCCAACATCTTTTGATGATGATGGTGAGTTGTTTTGAGATAAAAGATATCAAACCATAAATTTCGGCCTCATTTCTATGTTATAAATGAATTAATCTTAAATGTGATTTACAAGAGTAGATCTTAAAAAGCTAGTAGATCTTCATTTTGCAACAGCATTTGCCCAGAAATATGTCCCCGACTTTTTTCTTTTTTTTTTTGGTTCAACTGGCAAACAAGTATTTTACAAATCAAGATATTGTTTGAATCAATATTCATCACATTTCTAGCAAGGGATATCCCTTAAAATGGAAACAAGAAGATCAATTCATTTGTAGATATATCCACAACTTTGAATTATAATTGCAAAGTTACTTCTATTCTTAAATTTCAGTAAATATATTTATTGATAAATTTGTAAAATATCAATGCCTATTTTACATAGTCTGTCATGATGATCTAAAAAGGTACTAAATTTTTTCTAAAAGTCCTAAGTTAAGCACTATGACTGTCATGATGATCTAAAAAGGTACTAAATTTTTTCTAGAAGTCCTAAGTTAAGCACTATAATAGCTAAGAAAAATCATATGTTTATTATTTTTTTCAAATTTGAGAGTATGCTTGGTAAAATTTTTAAAATATAAAATCTTGCAATTGCAGATAAAAGGTGTGGGTATTTTGCAAATGCCTAAGGAGAATTTATTGCCTGAACACTCAATAGTATTGCTAAGTAGAGTTTAGAAAAATACCAGGGAAATGATAAAACAATTCGAGAATATATAGTTGACACACCAATGAAATTCAAACATGAAAAAAAAAGATTTAAATGTTATACACTCTTTAAAAGAACTTTTAAAAATGTGAATATCAGCTAAAAATAGCTAATTGTAAAATTCTTTGAAACGAGAATTGAAAATTTTCAATAATGGTTTAAAAAAAAATTAAACGCGCAAGAAAATTGAACCTACTAGTAATACATCATTAGCTAGGAAAACATTTTGAGAAAGAAATGCCAGGTGTCCAAGATAAAGCAAATACTTTCCAGAAGCTTCTTCAATTCAGTTGTCAGTGTAAAAAATAGTGTAAGCATTTGGGATCCGAATGGATGGCTGGTAATCATTTATCATGACAACTTCACATTGTCAAACCCAAACCCTTTCCATTTCAAGATATTCATCTTGTCCATGCAATGAAAGTGAACATCGTTAGTTCTGTCTTCATGTGATCTTTATTATTTTATTTTATTTTTTGAAGAAAATTGCTAATCATGCTATTTGCATAAGATAATTTATATTAGGCGTGTAACTTAGGTTGGGTTGACCCGAACGACCCCACCAACTCAACCTTATAATTTTAGGGCTTATACAATCTTTTTTTTTATCAAATGATATTTAAGTCATAGATAAAACAAAAAAGATGATACTTAGGATTGCTTGGCAATGACAGATACCACTAGAGCAATTTCTTGTAAACCCCAAGCCACCCCACACAAATTAAAACTAATGATGCAAAAAATATAAAATTGCAAGCTTTGAGGTGCAAAATTGCAAAAATCTCTCAATATCTTAAAATCCAACACAGTGGCTTTTGTTTTGTTCCTTTTTTTTTTTAATCTTAGTGTGATATTTATCCATTCATAAGCATTTATAATAATCGTATCTTTTCATATAATCGCTTATATTTTTTAAAAACAAGCTTATGTATTTCATCCGTGTATGACTTCACAGTCAACGTTAATAGTATTGCAATGACATCATCCCCACTTTTTTTTTTTTTTTTTTGGCCTATTGTACTTTTAGTTCCGTTTTCGATGCTGCTCTAATACTCTCTTCTCTCCACTGTTTTATTTTCGATGCTGCTGCCCTAATACTCTATCTTCTCCACTCTTTTCTAATTGATGTGATATATTAACTATCACAATAACTTTATGTTATTATTACATAATTTTATACTATACTTTTTTAATACACCCTTTTTAATCAACTCTATTCTAATAAACCCTCTCCTTTGTATTAAACTGCTAGCTTATTTAAATTGGGAAAAAAATACTTCTTCTGGCCGAGGAAAAAGTAGCACATACTAGCTTCAACAAGCGGACTGCGGTAGTCTGCATTGGCACATTCTCACATTTGGGTGCACATACCCGATTTGCACCTAGATGATCCAAATCCTATTTTTCAAAACTACACTCAAGATCTACATATATGGCAGGTTAAGTTGGCCTCACACTTCACCGAATTCCTCAGGTATTTTGCTGGGAAGAACGTGAGATGTGTCTTTTTTAATACTTATTAATGTTATGGGTCATGTTGCTTTTCCTTCATTGACCAAACCTAACTTATTAAGCCAAAATAATTGTCCAAACCTAATACCAAAATGAATCTGTTCACTCTTGGATTCGGGTCACCCTTACATCTGTATTCTTACATGGTTGTGCCTGGGAACTTAGAAAGGGAGGTGGAGAAGAAATTTTGGTATTTTAACTACTTAATACTTACAAGTATTTTATCATTAGCTATATTTTTTATTATTATCCTTTGTCCTCATGCAAAAAATTTATTTGGTATATTATTATTCATTTTAATTTCAATCATTGCCGTTTATGCGGTTACATTATTCTCTCTATTTTCTTGCAAAACATTAAACTTTTCACCTCTTTTTAAATCGACCAAAATGCGGCCTCATTGGTGAAATTTACAGGCCAGTTGGCCCATTCTTTGAATGAGGTCAATTATATGAAACGGGAGGGTATACGGAGTCAAAGCGCGTGAAGCACAAATCAGAACGCATGATTGAGCACAAGGCCCGATGTATTCTTGATGTCGTGTCCATCTTATTCATGTCCTATCTCATGCATACAGATGCTTGTGTGGCCTACACAGTGCATAAACAGGCCCCACTCCGCCCCAAGTAATGAATTCCCCCATATTTTACCTTTTCTATCCGTGTGGGCCACCAAACCATACATGGAGCTGATTTATTTATTTTTTTTCCCGTTAATTTCTGAACAAGTCATCACAGCAAAGGGTGTGTTGGTTGTTGGGTAACCAGGAGATCTCTTTTCTTCTCTATCTCGGGTTATCTCTTTTTTCCAACCTTTTCTGATGTGACCTGTAATTAATTTAATAGCCTACTTTTTTATTTTTTTTATTTTTAATAATTATTCCTAACTTTTTAATATAAAAAATTATTTATTTTATTTCGAATTATCATTCTTATCTTATAATGTCATTCTGTTGCTGTTCTTCAAAATTTCAAGTTACAGTTTTTCTCCTCATTTTCCAATATGCTAACACATAAATGCGGGCGGACACAAATCTTGGACGGTTAGGATTGCTCATCAGAGAGGCAACGAGGTACAGTATGTGTGGGGCACGAGGGATATGCTGTGTGGACAGCTGCGCTTATAATCCGAAATTCTCATGGGCTATACCAAACTACTATTAAAAGATGTGACTTTATGTAGTTCTATAAAGTTTTCATTGCCACGGCTACGGGCACAAACCAGGATGGGTCATCCTGACCCTAACATATTTTTTAAAACTCCTGGTCCGGTTGGCCTTGTCACAACCCTCCTCTTATGCTTTGAAATTTAAGTGTTTTTGAAAAAGTGTTATTTCAATAGAATTTTAATAAAAAGACTTTAAGTAAAATATTTTTTAAAAAATACTTTTTCTATTACACACACATATATATATGACCATAATACGATAAAAGTACTTTTATTATATAAATGACCAAAAAGGATAAAATAATTATATTTGAACTTTATCACTAGTTATCTTCAAAAGAATTATGCAAATAATTAAATCTTGAAAAATAATTTTAAGAAAATATAAAATATTATTTATTTAATATTATTTCAAAGTGCTTGGTTAAAATCTTAGCATTGTTTTTATAAAATTTAATTTAATATATGATTAATATTTTCTTAAATAATCTTTATTTTACAAAGGATTTCAATAAAATTCAACTAGTTAAAGCAATTCTATTTACATCAAACTTCTTTTTTAAATAAAAGACACTCAATAATATTATTTAAATATTTTAAATATCATAATTTTAATACATATTTTGTAATAAAATAATTATATTTCTTGAAAGTTTAATATAATATGCAGATAAAAATTTCATAGAATATTAATTAAAAATAAATATTCAAATTAAAGAAATAAATAATATTATGCACCATGTCCATATTAAAAAATAATTACCATGGATGATAATATTTATGTTGTATCTGAATATTTCAATATGATTTTATATACTTATGATATTATTTTTTAAAAGAGAAAAAAGCGATAATATTATCTTAAAATTCATTAATGCAAGAAGCCCATGGTTTAAATCTTTTGCTTCTCCCATGATGTACTATTATAGCTTTCGTAGCACATTGAACTACTTTAAAATTTTCAACCAAACACTTCATTAGTGATGTGAAAGCACTTGCAAGAGTAGAGAAACACTTTTATGTCACCAAAACACATGACCAAAGAAGGCCATAGTGGGTTAGGTTGGTCTCGTTTCAACTCTAACTTTGCCCTTTAACATCTACAAAATATATAATAAAAATTTATAACATTAATTCAAACACTCATTTATTCCTAAATCAATAAAGAAGCACCCATATATGAATTAAACAACAAACAAACAACCATAGGATCTAAAATGTCAAAATCTATTCCATATTTTTCAAACTCAAACTTACATTCATATCATTATCATCTTCCATTCTAATAAATAATAGATCTTTATGATTCCTTCACACTTCAGGGAATTCTTTTCATAAAATTCTTCTTGCGAATGAATGTGGGCCCGATGATAGTAGCTACAGAATAGAATAGAGTATTTGCGGAGAATGGAATTTATATATTTTTTAAAATATTTATTAATGTTGTGAGTCAAGTTTATTTTTCCCTTGTTGACCAAACTTGACCTGCTTAACCAAAATGTTTGTCCAAATTTGATACAAAATAGGGTCAGGTCACTCTTAGGTTTGGGTTAACCTAACTCAATTTGCACCCTTAGCTATGACTCATGTGAATATTCAATTAAGGTAATTGTACACTCACAACTAAATGTATACAGATAAATAATATGGCCAACTCAAAAATAATAAAAACAATATAATAAAATCAAATGATAAAGTTGCATAAAAATATTAGATGTAACTAGTTGCATAAAAATATTTTTCTATAGAAATAATTTAGATACAACATGAAAGGAAAAAAAAGATATAAATGTGTGTTTGGATGAATACATATATGCATTAGGGGTGTATACTCACGATATGCCTCTATTACACACATATTACACACTCAAATCAAATAGGATGTCAATAAACACGCTATATATTTCAATTATTATCTCAAAAATTTAATTTATTTTCAATCATTAATCTCAATATATTCTCTATTTTTAATCATCCACCCTTAATCTTTCCACTATTTATCTATTTTTTCTAATACACACCTTGATAAACACTACTCATTATATCACTTGGTCTCTTTCCTAATACACTTCCCATTACACTTCACATCCCAATACACACTCCAATGCATCTATCCAATCAAGGTAATTTTAAATTTAGAATTAAATGTATGAAAATAAATAACATAGTTTATTCAAATACAATAAAAACATCATAATGAGTTCAAATGGTGAATTTATATGGGAATATATGATGCAACTTATTGCATATAAATATTTTTCTATAGAAAATAGTTAAAACATCACATTAAAGATAAAAAGGGTATTATTTTGGCCTCGCCCAAATCGCTCTTCAAGAATCCCGTGTGAAGATCCTACAAGACAGAGAAAACATCAAAGGGTGTCGGGGTGGTCCCGGCATGGGTACTTCGATGCTCAAGTCAGTAAGGAACCTTAGTAGAGATTATAAGGAATAGGGAGAGCTGGCCCTTCAGAGAGCTCAAACCTATATATTTATAGTTGAACATTAAAAGTATATGCATACAGAGAATTACGTAATCCTTACATGGATGGGATGAAGATTTTTGAGAGATACGTATCCTAGTTCTTTTAGAAATTCCTTATAAGAAATGGTTATAGAGTTTTACAAAACTGCATTATAGCTAGAAAAGGTTTCTCGTTAGAATAGAAATCTGACATGACTTGATGTCAGTTAGATAATAAATATTCAGTGTTAGAGTTTCCTAATATGTATAAAGGTGTGTTTGGATGAATACAATCAATGCATTAGGTATCGCTGTATGGCTCAACTACACACCTCATTACATACTCTAATCAAATAGGGACTAGCAAACACATCATATATATCTAAAATTTTTAATATTTTTATATATTTTTGATTACTTGTTCCAATCTATTATTTACCTTTTAATCATTTACCCACATTCTTGCAACCATACATCTATTTTGCCTAATATACACCCTACTATATTCTATTCATCATGTTATTTATTTATTTTTCAATACATTATCGATTATAATTCCCTTGTCTTTAACCTGATTTGATATCCAAACTGTCAACGAATCTTTACTTTACTATGTTATAGCCTATATCTTAAGTTTTTTTATATAAAAAGTTTTTCTATTTTATGTTTAAATATTACTCATATCCAATCACAGATAAAAATCCAATGCAGAAAGAGCACGAGGACATGACTGTAATTTTGGCGTTGGTTAAAGAGACGGAGGGGAAAATCGGCTGGCGGGGCCGCGGGAAGGAGAGAAATGAAACGGCGCGCGGAGAGGAACGGGGACACGGTAGCCGAGGTAAATGGCAAGAGCGGCAATTACTCGCCGACTTTATTGACTATAAAAAGTGCCGCTCTCGCTCGCGTCTTTTCAGCGATTGGTTCTCGAGCGCTCAGAAGAGAGAGAGAATACGAGATTGATTGCAAGCTGCAATTGCAAGTACAAAAGCTCCACTGCCTCGAGCTCTCAACATTTCTTGCCTTGCACGTTGTCCTTTTCTGCCGGTGGACCAACTCACCTCCGCTGTCTCCTCCTTCACCCAGCTCATCATTGCTCTTTTGTTTGCTCAAAATAGAAGAAAAAATAAAAATAATTATTTATCTCTAAATATCTTAACAATTTTATTTTTTCTCTCAATTTTTACCAACTTCGTTGACATCTTTTTTTAAAAAAATTCTTCTCATTTCTTTTTTGCCTTTTTTACTTTAGATTGATAATATTTCAGTGGGTGTTGAGTGAAATCTCATAAAATGTTTGATCTTGCTAATGCCATCTAATTTACTATTAAATGTAATCCTAATTTAGCATAAAATGATCATTGAATTGGAAAAAAAGCTGAAAAATACAAGCAAAAGCATAAAAGCTAAGAAATGAAGTGACGAAGTAGAGCATATTTATTTGAAAAAATAAATCAATTTTTTGATAAAATATATGAAATAATGATTAAACTATATATAATCAAATTGTTAGAATGGATGAACGTCACATTAATTGAAAGGGTAAAAAGTGAGGAATTTTCCTTCTTATCAAGCATACCTTGCAAGTTTAAGTGGTGAAAGTTTTATACCAATGTTTTGCTGCAAAAGTAACCATTTATTATAAGTGGCCTCGAAAGTGGCATTATTAATTAAAGATGGGTATTTATTTCACCAAAAGGTAATAGCATAGTGGCATAATTTTTAAAATAATTTGTATAGAATGGCAAGGGCACTGTGGTTGGCTGAAATGATGGCGATGGCCACATCAACAACGTCAGCACATGGCCAAATAGCAGAGTTGGTAGAATAGTTGTTTCAACTTTAGAATATTGATCGCATCAGAATGCATGTTTTTGTCCCCAGAGAATCTGTGGAAATTAATAGTGTAATGATTGCAAGTAATAATTAAAAAAATCATTTGATGTTTGTCACTATAATTGTTAGAGGAAAGAAGTAAATAACAAGTAAATTTACATGTATTATCAAAATATTATTGCTACCATTATCAGTATTATTGGATCTTTCCATTTTATCAGCATATAAATGTCGAATATATGAACGTTTCTTTTATTTTCCTTAAGTGATGTGTATTCGAAAGTGGTTGCCATCGAGCAATTCCTATGGCCCCATTGGAACCAAAATGCCATACTTAATTTTCCACATTAATTCCACTCATTGCCACAACCATGCGATCATATCCAATTGAAATCTTATGTACAACGCTTGATCTTCAAATACAATGTATTTGTTTCCACTTGAAATTGGTGGCAGTGTATTCTTCCATTATTTTGCCTTAAATATACATATATATAATCATACATATGCGTAAAGGTTCTACCCATGATTAGTGGTATGTAAATTAATACTATACATAGAGAGATATTCTTATATGAAATGGACCAGATGATGCAACTCTACAAGGTTCCTTAAACCATCATGTTTCAGTCGAGTCCAAGGGATTTAAATTTGGTGTAACCCACGTATGTTTTTCTCTATTCTTATCTAAAAATATATATTTTATTCATTATCTTCTATATTTTTATCCAAAAATATGGCGATGGTGCTGGAAATCTCCACCCTCTCCCACCGCCATCCTTTTTGGAGCTATCTTTATGGTGATGAGGACAAAGCAACTGACAAAAGATGAAAAGACAACAAAATATTGAAAATTGTCATAAAGTAACGGATAAGGCATTTAATTCCTGATTTTGGACAAACTTTTTTGGCTTGGGATGTTGACCAAATCTTAGAGCTTTATGATAAAAAAAAGGCATCCAGACCATCCAATCTCTTTCTAAACTCTAATCTCCGACGTTTTACACGATAATTACTAGAGTAAAGAAATGAATAACAGCTAAATTTACAAGTATTATCAAAGTATTATTGCCACCGCTATTAGGATTATTGGCTCTTTCCATTTTATAAGCATATAAATGTTGAATATGTTGACATATCTTTAATTTTCCTTGAGTAAGTAATGTGTATTTGAAACTAGTTGCCATCGAGTAATTCCTATGGCCAATCAAGCCATTGGCACCAAAACACCATACTTAATTTCCCACGTTAATTCCACTCATTGCCGCAACCATACGATCTTATCCGATTGAAGACTGTTGGCAGTTGAAATCTTATTTTACAACGCTTGATCTTCAAATATAAAGTATTTGTTTCCACTTGAAATTGGTGGCAGTATATTCTTGCATTTATTTGCCTTGGATATACATATATGTTTGATTGATTATACGTATGTATAAAACTTCTACCATAATTAGTGGTAGGTAAAATAATACTATATATACAGATATTAATATGAAATGGGTTAGATGATGCACCTCTTCAAGGTTTCTTAAACCATCATGTTTCAGTCAAAGTCCAAGGAATTAAGTTTGGTGTGTAACCCACATACGTTTTTCTCTTTTTCTATCTAAAATGAGATTTTTTATTCACTATCTCCTAGATTTTTTATCCAAGAATATGGCGAAGGCGCTGGAAATCTCCACCCTCTCCCACTGCTATCCTTTTTGGAGCTATCTTTATGATGATGAGGACTAAGCAACTGACAAAAGATGAAAAGACAATAAAATATTGAAAATTGTAATAAAGGAACGTATAAGGCATTCAATTCATGATTTTGGTCAAACTTTTTTGGCATCAGATATTGACCAAATCTTAGATCTTTTAGGATTGAAAAAAAAAAAGGCAACCATACCATCGAATCTCTTTCTAAATTCTAATCTCCGACGGTCCAATGATCATGGTTGGCCACTTGTTTGTGCTTTCGGTTATGATACGTTTAGACTTCAAATCCATTTCCCTGCTACTCTTCCCAAATTTCAACATCTCATTGAACTTAAAAAGACACTTCATTGATCAGTCTGATATTGGTGGACAAAAATGGATGGCAAAGATGAAAATTTTCTATTATTTTCTAGTATTCCGTTTTAATAAGTGTCGAAAATCGTAGTCATGATTTGTTTAACAACTTTGCCCTAGGAACGTCACTGAGCTATTTAGCTTGAGCTACAACACGCCACGTGCATGCTTAGGGACACAGGCCAAGTTTAGAAGCCTTAATTACCTGGATATGATTCATGCAAGCAGGTGATCAGACCAACCAACATGCATATGTAGGTGGAGTTGTAGCAAATGTTACGAGAACGGGACTAGTGGTTGGACTAGTCAGGGTATCCGGTTCATGGTTCAGTGGGCCATAACCGGTTGAACTGGTTTTCTTTTTTTTTATTTTTTTTAAATATAATATGATTTTGAAAAATCTAAACCATAAATATTAATCTAAATATTTAAATTTTTATATAATAATATATTATTTTAATTCATTCTTTTATTTTACTAATAATATTAAAAATAAAAAAATAGTATTGGACCGATAAAGGTTAATTTTGCAATTTTGTAAAGCCAAAGGGTCCATTGTGCAATCACAGGTGAGGTCACTGGCATCTTGATGGACTCTCATACCAAATTTGCAATCACACGCATGTTCCAGAAGTAGTTCAAGTAAAACCCTAGTCGGGTGTGTAATTCACCAAAACACATAAACGTAGACAGAAGAAAGGCATGAAAATCGTACGTTGAACAAACAGATAAGAAAATCCAATAGAATATTAATTAATAATAATCTCGATATTGCATGGGTGCGAATCTCGCTGGAAAGGAAATTGGAAAGCTTCCCAATCTCACTCAATTATGATGGCAATTGCCTTCAAGACTGTCAATTGAGTGGGGACAAAACTCGAGTAATTAACATCTCTGTGGCTTCATCGTTCACAATCAATCACCCCTACTCAAACAGGTATACCTGATCCAACTCATCTCTCATCATCCTCAATGATGCCATCACCATCTCTTACCCAGCAAAATCCAAACATCTACATTCGCCGGAAATGCCAATTGATGAAGAAACCGCACCCACCCGATCGTTCCGGTTTGCAAAACCAAATCTTCCATTCCTCGAAATGCTAAAAATTATCCAACTCAAAACCTGAACCTTCTCATCCGTGCAAACGCAATCGAAGAATGAAGAATGCATGTTCAAGCGTAATCCTACGCACCTTCTACTCAAGGCATGGGTTGGGTTGCTTCCAATGTGTTTCCTAAAGCTGTAAAAAGTCGAGCTTGGCATGGAGTCATGAATGAAGAGATGGTGCTTTAAAATTCAAGAAGGTAATTGGGTGCTTCCTTTTTTTTTTTTTCTCTGATCCTAAAAAAGCCTGCGGCTAGAAACAGTTGGGCATTTATTTATGTCGAATAGTGGGTCAATGGCATTGCATAATGATTCAAAGCGAGGTTCAGGCCAAATGCTACAATAAAGAAGGACTAATTGACTACGTGGTGGTCAATCCCACTTAATTACACATGCATCATTTTTGCCATTTCCGTGCACTTTTAGCTAATTTGCAAATGAACATCCAAAAAGGAAGTCAGCATTTTTCAACCTCATGCATTGTTGGTCCTGAAAGGACCAATCATGTTTGTAATTTATGTAAAAGTGTTCTACGGTCTCAAACAACATTCACCTCTCTCTCTCTCTCTCTCTCTCTCTCTCTCTCTCTCTCTCTCTCTCTCTCTCTCTCTCTCTCTCTCTCTATC
>JAYJMB010086293.1:0-20942 GCA_036873735.1 Pouteria campechiana | reverse complement strand
CACTAACAACTCTTCAGTATAACCAAGGTTATCTACTAACTAAGTTAAGTTTTCTTTTATTGCTTACAATCTTGTCTTTTCTGAATATAATTTCTTTAAAACCAATCTAGGCATGTATTATATTCAAAAGAAACTACAAGCACAATAGCAAAATAAAAAAGTGGATTATTAAAAATAATTTTAAAATTATCTTAATATATTTCCAAATTACACCAAATCATTTCAAGTTACTCTAAGTTAATTCAGAAATAGTGTTTATCAATTAATTAAAGATAATTTAAAATTTTCAAAATTATTTTGAATTTGATATTTGTATTTTATTTTTAAATTTATTTTTAGATTTTTATTTATACAAAATAATTTTTACCTTTTATTTTTTCAATATTTATTTTTATTACAAAATATAAATATATTTTTTATTTAAGATTTTTATATTTTATATTTTTAAGAACTAAAAATAAAAGTTTTCATTGAGTAGTTATCTTTTTCTTATCATATTCATTACATTTTTATGTCCTAATTTATTTAGAAAAATATAAAATTATAGAACAAAAAGGAAAGATTCATGAAAATAGTTTTATTTAAATTTGATATTTAAAATAAAGTCAAAACTAAAAGAAATAATATTAACATTAATATGATATTTGAATAATTTTAAATTGATTAGAAAATACTTATAATTACTCTTCTTTATTTAAAATAATGTTAAATGATTTATTAAAATTTACAAATGTTTAAAGATGATTTTGAAATTATTTTAAATAATTTATAATGTTTGGATAATTTTTGGCATGATTTGAAATTATTTAAAATGCAACTGATATTTTTTAAAACTAATTGTGCAAATTATTTAAAGATTTTTTTAAATATGCCTATAATATTTAGTCGATGTTATAATTATACCCAAAAAGTTTTAGAAGTTGTAAATATGCTCATATTGCAAGCATACATATGTTGTCATCTTACGTTTAAAGCCATTAAAATTATTTTTAAAATTACCAAAATATCCTCAAAGGTATTCTCCCTAAAGAAATTACCTAAAAACCCTAGCCGCCCACTTTCATTATTATCGTTGGACAGAAAATGACATAATGCACAAAGAAAAACCAAAAAGGTGAAATCCTAAGGTGGGAGATCCCAACCATTGATCTGGTAAAACTATGCTAGAAACAAGTACATGGAAGAGAGCCCCATAACTACTTCCACCCCATCCAACCAATCCCATAACAGAATTCCAAAATCTTATCTTATGGCAGATGCTTCAACCTCAAGCTCCCCTACAAATGATAGCAAAATGGCATTAAGAATTTGAAATTAGAGCTTGCACAACCAATTAATATTTCTCGAATCATCAAAAAATTTGAGAGCCAAAGTAGAAGGGGGAAAGAATGTGACTTGCATGAAAATGGTGAGGATGGGAGAATTGGGGTAGGTGAGGATGGTTATCACACCCCGCTTAGGGGCCTAATGAGAATGCAAAATATCATATTTTATTCCCTTAATACTTAATATTTTACACCTATTTGATTCCTAAATATACTCATTATTCTCATATTTTGATTTAGGAGATAATTGGAGTGGTTAAGTTTAAAAAGAAGTAAATTGAAAGATTTTAGATAACTTCAGCATCACTCCATATTTTGGGCATAAATCTCTTATCCAACCTCTGATTAAGATGATTAAGGATGTTTTAGAAACAGAAGAAAAAGTTCTACAACTTTCATGTATAAAGTTTTGAGAGATAAGGGCTATATCGAGGGTAACTAAGAGGAAGAAAGCAAAAGGCAGGATGAAGTACAAAGGAGCAAAGCGGCACCAGAGGCAGCAGACCAATGCCGTTGGCACCCAGTTAGCGCTACCGATAACAACACCCCTTCAACCACCCAACCACCGGACAACATGGTGGCATGGCAGCGCCAGCTTCCAGCCAACACTTTTTAGATTTTGCAGATTTTGCGAATTGTGCATATTTTTGGTTCTGTTTAAATACAGTTCCCTAGGGTTTTTTGGGATTCCTTTGCTAGGGTTTAAGGAGGACTTTTGGTAGCTTTTAACAAAGAATCTTCTTTTTGTCTTTTTTTTATTTTATTTTCTTTATGATTTAATGGCCCTGCATGACTAAACTTTTATTCTTGGTTTAAGGAGATAGAAGCCTCAAAATTAGTATACTGTAAGATCTAATTTGTTTTAATTATTCAAGACATAGTTTGAGTATTGAATATTATTCTATGCTTATTTTCATGATTGTTGTGTTTAATTGCTAGGAGGCCTACTAGTTTACTATTTATTATAATTTATTGCTAGATTAGATATCAAATTCATAATTATTTGATCACTCTTATCTGCAAAGTAACTAGGGTTTAATAATTTGCTGCTGTTGCAATTATTAAATCTTAAAAAGAATATTTAAATAAATTAAATATAACCACTGGTGCGTATGTTGTTTAGCTTAACCAATCTTTAAAATCTTAAGGCTGCTATTAGATTAAACCTCCAGCGCTGGTCTGAGGTTATTTAGTAGTTAGGGTTAATTAGAATATTGATTTCTAATTAACTATGTCAAAGGAGAGATAGGAAAAATAATTCCAATTGTGAATATTTGAAGTATGAATTGATTTATAATTATATCAATGATCAGTTATGAGATTCTGATGATAGATATTGATTTGAACCAAGGTTTTCTTCTCTAATAGATTTCTTTTACAATGTTGCTTTTATTACACTCAAAGTCCCCCATTCTTGGTCATATTGTATGAAACTAAACTAGATACTCTTTGTGGGATTGACCCTTACTCACACTACTACAAGTAATTTAAGTGGAGTAAGGTTCTACATTTGGTTGCCTACAACAGCACACCAAATTTTTGATGCTATTGCCGGGGAGTAATTCTTGTTGATTTTTGTGCTTTAGTCATCTTTATTTTATTTTTGCATTTTTCTTCAAAAAAATAGAGATTTTTTCTCTTATTTATTTTTTAGGATTTATTTGATTTTCTTGATTATTTATGACTCTTACTCGATTTTCTAATCAAGGTGATTTGTAGTATGAGCCAGAAATAGAGAGAACTTTGCATAGGTTAAGGAGAAAAACTTGAAGAATTTCTAACTCAACAAAGGAGGAAGTCATGGCTGGAACTCGAACTTTGAAAGAGCTTGCCACACCTAATTTGGATCAATAACCCTTATACATAATCTTTCCTACTTTAGATGTTACTATTAATTTTGAATTAAAATCTTGACTAATTCATCTCCTGCCCACTTGCCATGGTCTTATAGGTGAAGATCCTCACAAGCATCTAAAGGAGTTTCAAGTGATGTGTATGAGTATGAAATCAACAAGGGTGACTGAATAACAAACAAAACTGAGAGTCTTTCCATTCTCTTTGAAGGATTTAGCTAAGGATTGACTTTACTATCTACCATCTGGGAGCATCATAACATGGAATGAGATGAAGAGATTATTTTTGGAGAAATATTTTTCAACTTCAAGGGCGGCCAACATTAGGAAGGAAATTTGTGGTGTGAGACAGCATAGTGGAGAATCCCTATATGAATATTGGGAGCATTTCAAGAAATTATGTGCATGCTACCCCCATCATCAAATCAGTGAGTAATTAATTATCCAGTGTTTCTATGAGGGTCTTCTACCCACTGAAGGAAGCATGATTGATGCAGCTAGCGGATGAGCTTTGGTGGATAAAAGTTCTAAAGCTACAAGGAATTTGATGGAAAACATGGTAGCCAACTCGCAACAATTTGGCAATAGGCTTGACTCTATATCCAAGCCTATTAATGAGATAAGTATTTTGTCCCTTGAACAACAGATTGTGGGTCTAACTTTTCTTGTCTGTAAATTAGCTGTAGAAAATATGTGGACAGTGAAGACTTACGGAATATGTTCAGCACTAGGGAATCCAACTGATATGTGTCCAACTCTTTAAGAAGAACCTATTGAGCAAGTGAACGCAATGCGTGATTTTTCTTAACAATCACAAAAGAAGTATGACCCTTATTCGAATACATACAACTCAGGATGGAAGGATCACCCCAATTTCAGCTATGGGAATCCACAAGCAAGTTAACCTCTCACTCAAAATTGCCCAAGTTTCCAATAGTATCAGCAGCCATACCCACCTAAACAATAACAAGGACAAACTTCTAACTCTGGTATATCTTTAAAAAATATTGTTAAGTCTCTCACCACTAATACTTTGCAATTTCAATAGGAAATGAGAGCTAGCATTCAAAGTTTGGAGAGTCAGGTAAGTCAGATGGTAACCACAATCAATTGGCTGGAGACACAAAATTCAAGAAAATTGTCTTCTCAAATGATGGTGAACCAAGAGAAACTGTGAGTGCAATTATTTTGAAAAGTGGTAAAGAGGTTAAAATTCCAGCCAAAGCAACTCCTACACCAATGGAGCAAATAAAAGAGAAAAGTATTATTGCAGACAAAGACATTCCTAAGGGCAATGAAGTAACTCAACATAAGTTTTCACCTCTTTCTAAATATAAGCCAGTACCACCTTTTCCTGAGGCTTTAGCAGAATCCTAAAAAATTGAGTGATATCAAGATCTATTTGAAACTTTTCATAAATGTGAGGTAAACATTCCACTTTTTGATGTCATTAAAACAAATACCTTATTATGCTAAATTCTTGAAAGAATTATGTACAACAAAGAGGAAATAGAAACTTTAAGGGAAATTAAGAGTAGAGGAGAATGTTTCTGTAATTATTCAAAGAAAACTCCCTACAAAATGCAAAGATCTAGGTATATTTACTATCCCTTGCATGATAGGTAACACTAAACTTGAAAAGGTCATGTTAGATTTAAAAGCTTCCATTAATGTCATACCATAATCTTTGTATGCTTCTTTGAAACTTGAACCTTTGAATAAAACTGGTGTTGTAATTTAGTTAGCTGATAGATCCAATGCATATCTGAAAGGTATAGCCGAGGATGTTCTTATTCAAGTCAATTATTTTAGTCTTCCCTGCTAATTTTTATATGCTAGATATGGAAAAAGGTAATCAAACTGCTCTTATTCTATTAGAAAGACCATTCCTAAAGATATCCAAGACTAAGATAGATGTTCATCGTAGCACAATTACCATGGAATTTGATGATGAAATTGTTAAGTTTAGCATTTATGATGTCATGAAATATCCTAATAATGATGCTCCTGTTTACTCTACTGATGTGATTAATTCTTGTATACAAAAAGTTTTTAAACTTGATGGAAAAGATGAATTGGAAATTGTCATTAGTAAACATCTTAAGAAAGAGAATGAGAGGTTACCTTTAAGTATTGATTTGTAGGAAACTGTCGCAGCATTGGATGACTTTTCGAAGTTATCAGAATCAAGTGATCATCCTTACATTGAGTTACTAGTTTCTAATAAGAGCCTTTTACCATCTATTTTGCAGGCATCCATTCCAGATTTGAAGCCTCTTCCCAGTCACCTCAAATACGTGTTCCTTGGAGATGAAGAAACCTTACCAGTGATTATCTCCAGTACACTTAGTACACTAAAAGAAGAAAGGCTTATGCAAGTTCTTAAGAAGCATAAGAGGGTCATCAGTTGGATAATGAAAGATATTAAAGAAATTGACCCATCTACATGAATGCTTCATTATTTCCAGTTTGTAATTGCTCTAAATTGAAAAAAAGATGCAGTGAGTCGAGCCAATAACTATAAACAAAAACATTACTATGGAGGCAACCCAAGGGAAGTTTATGTTTTTTTTCTTATTTCCTTCTTATTTTTGCATTTATATTATGCTTATTTTTGTATCTTCTTTGCATTTGACCTTATATTGGGGACAATGTAAGTTGTAACTATGGGGGAGGGAATTTAGATTTAGGTTATGCTTTTGTGTTTTTGTTTTTATTTTTGCTTTTATCTTTGAAAAAAAAATAAAAAATTTGAGAGAGAGTCAGTTTTACCCTTTGTGGTGGTCTCCTATGATTTGAGGTTGAAGATGTATGAGCAAAAATTAACTAAGTTTGAAAAGTTCATAATATGATTGAATAACTAATCTTTCAATCTGCAATGGCTTTGTTCAGTTATTTCCCTTGAGAATAGTGATGATTAAATTTCATAGACAAAAGCTAGTGAGATTTTGAGCCTCTAGACTGACACATCCACATTAGTCTTGTTCTTTTTCTTCATGAGAAATATTCTTCCATGGATTTGTTTCTCTAGAACTTGCCTTAATTCTCTTTGAGATCACATTGATATATGCATGCATGAACATGATTAAGGCCTTCTTTGTTTTGAACTATATAAGCCAAATAGCCTACATTGTGATTAATTTTTCCTCTTGTTAAGCCCCTTTGAGCTTTATAGATTTTTATTATGAACCTATGTTATAAGATTGAAACCCAAAAAAATAATAGCTTTACCCAAGCCATAGATCTAGTGGAGCATGGGTCATCATTGTGCTATATATGCGTGTACAAGAAATAAAGTGTGAGGGTGTCAAAATTTGTGGAATGGCTTGATTAGTGAAATAAAACATGTTGTTGTTCTTAAAATTGAAAAAAATGTCAAAGTGAAAGAAAAAGAGAAAAGAAAAAGAAAATATCAAAATTCTAAGGGAAAGAGTAAATTTATACATCATTTATTCAAAGGTGAAATATGCTAGATGAAACAAGTGGCTTTATATGTCTTATATATTTGAGATTTTTTATGATTTCATAAAAAATCAATTATGATTTGAAATATGATAACAGTGAGAAATATTTGGGAACAAGTGACTTTTTTATTGTGCTATAAAAAGTCCTTATGATTCATGATATACATGTGATCCCAATGATGAAGAATGAGGAGATATGCAAGCTTATATTAGATCATTTTCATTGGAATGAATTTGAATAGGACATATACCCTTCAAACACATGAGAGTAGAGTGTTTATTTCTATAAGGGTTCTACTTGTTTAGTTTAATCCATCTTTAAGAGAGAATGTTTACTAAGTGATTGTAAGTTGTGTAAGAATTAGCATTCATAAAGTATTATGAGTTCTAAAAATTTTGGTTATTTTTTGTTTATGATAATTATAACCTTAATATTCTTTTGGGAGAGAACAAATTTGAGTTTTGCCTGAGGACAAGCAAAAGTTAAGTGTGGGGCAATTTGATGAGAATGCAAATTATTATATTTTATTTTCTTATTACTTAATCTTTTATACCTATTTGATTCCTAAATATACTCATTATTCTTATATTTTAATTTAGGAGACAATTGGAGTGGTTAAGTACAAAAAGAAGCCAATTAAAGGATTTTAGACAACTTCAACATCACTCCTTATTTTGGGTATATATCTCTTATCCGACATCCGATTAAGATGATTAAAGATGTTCTGGAAACACAAGAAAAAGTTCTACAATTTCATGTTGGGAGTTTTGAAAGATAAGGACTGTATCGAGGGTAAGTGAGAGGAAGAAAGCAAAAGGTTGGATGAAATGTAAAGAAGAAGCAAAGGAGCAAAGTAGCACTAGAGGCAGCAGACCGATGCCATCGATGCCCAATTAACACCCCTTCAACCACATGACCATCAGACAGCATGGTGGCATCAACGGCGTCAGCATCTGGCCAACACTTTTTAGATTCTACAGATTTTGCAAATTTTGTATATTTTTTGCTCTATTTAAATAGCAATTCCCTAGGGTTTTGGGGGGTTCTTTTGCCAGGGTTTAACGAAAACTTTTTGGCTGCTTTTGACAGAGAGTCTTCTTCTTATCTTTTTTCAATTTTATTTTTTTTATGATTTAATGGCCCTACATGGCTAAACTTTTATTCTTGGTTTAAGGAGATAGAAGCCTCGAAATCAATATACTATGAGATCTAATTTATTTTAATTGTTCAAGACATACTTTAAATATTGAATATTCTATGCTTATTTTCATCATTGTTATGTTTAATTGCTAAGAGGCCTACTAGTTTACTATTCATTATAATCTTTTGCTAGATTAGATATCAAATTCATAATTGTTTGATCACTCTTATCTGTGAAGCAACTAGAATTTAATAATTTATTGTTATTGCAATTATTAAATCTTAGAAAAAATATTTAACTAAATTAAATGCAACCACTAGTGCTTATGTTGTTTAGCTTTACCAATCTCTTCAAATCTTAAGGCTGGTATTAGATTAAACATTTAGCGTTGGATACTCTCCGTGGGATCGACCCTTACTTATACTACTACAACTAATTTAATTAGAGTAAGGTTCTAAATTTGGTTACCTATGACAGCACACCAAGGCCTATACGTTTTTAACATTACCCTATAATTTTCTCATTTCTAAGGGAAATATTTTGCCAAAAATCTGACAGAGTATACCCTAAAATATGAGACCATATACCTGTGCAATTATTTATCATATAAAACTATAATTTCAATAGCTATAAAGAAATGCTATAATTTATAAAACACACAACCACAACTGCCCGAGACAGAAACAAATCATGATGGTAATACACATTACTAGAATCATACAAACCCATATACAATATTATCAATAATTTGTTATGACATGCTAATACATCTCTCTTTTACATATCCAGAATACACCAATAATTAGATTCCTACAAATTTGTATAAACATACATACAATACGGGGTAATTTGCAACCCCAATTTATTATACCAACATGAATAATATCTTCTGATCTAGATCATAAGCACCAACCTTCAATTGGGCTCCGTTGCTTGACCTATCATCTAAAAAAAATAAGATTAAGAAGGCATGAGTCCAGGTGAACTTAGTAAGTAGGCACGATCAAAAGCATTAATTAAACAGAAATGGAATGTTCAAAACTAGAACATAAATAAAATATAATAGGACACTCACACCACGAGGCCCAAGCCTTAGTTATCTCAATATAACATCCTACGCTACCAAATCTAAGTCATTCTGGGCACATCATGTCTGTGCTATTCCAAAATCACATATCAAATTATGTTATTTAGGTATAAAACATACCATTTTATCATAACGATGTCATCTTGGGATCTCATTATATATCAAGGTAAAGATAATATTAAAGACCAATATTCTGATCCATATGCTAGCATGGAATGTTTCTGATTCCATCAATACACACATTCACAACCTATAATACATCAGCACAATCATGGAATAGTCTTTGTCCTATCAATTTCAGTCACAGTAAGAAGATTCGTGGGATAACCTTAATACCATTTATTCATGCACGCTAAATACAAATTCAGAGAATACACATTATCACTCTCAATCTACAAATGCTCAACAAATACATATCAACACAATCATGGAATATTCTCTATCCCCCTCTTCTAGACATTCATACACAAGAATAAAGATCATTGTACATAAAGACATGGGATACCTTCTATACCTAGTAATTACATATTCATATCATTAGCAAAACACTACTTACTTCAATTAAAGGGACGCTCACTATCTTTAGCATTCATGTAGTCACAAAACCTAACTAACATCAACCTTTAGAACATCATGGGATATCCACTATCCTCATCCAATCATACATACCTGGATTCAAACAAATGGGATAATTAATATCTCTATTCGTTCATACATTTAATTAGAAAGAGTCTACTTACCTTAATGAAGACCCATTTCTCAATGTCCCGTTCCCTAGCTTGATTTCCCATCTATATATCAATGGTCCTACAAAGATAATGATTCAATTCACATATGTCTCCCACTAAACATTTTATCATACATTCATTGTGCATGGCTTAACTATCACTTTCCACAATGGTGTAACAGCCTACATACATTCTTGACATAATATAAGTCATATTCAACACATTTAATAGTAAAACCACTTTGTTATCATGTAATTACACCCCAAAATAGACTCATCCCTCAAACCAATTTATTAGGGTCCCAAAGTTGCACTCAAACCCTATATACACAAGTTATAAACAAAGTTTCTTAAGGGAATTCCATTTCTAACCATATGAAATCATTATACAACATAATTAGCATGTAATTAACTTCAAGAATAATCCAACTAGGCCTTTAATCTAATTAATTCGTGGCTCACATAGCTCATACACAAAAACCCTTTCCCAATTTCCAAATAGGTTATAGACAACAACCAAATTTTAGTTTCTCATGACCAATTAAGTCTTAAGATATTGTAATTTACTAATTAAACATTTCTTTCATAATTCCCACATAAAATTTTCCTCAAATTCCCACAAAATCACTATTTGCAAACTTCACAAAATCTAGCCAAATAGAAAACATACATCAGCTAGGAGAAAATAAACTTACCATCATTTTCATAAATGGCCTTCTTCCCTTGCATAAGAATTTGGTCACAATTCTTCAAAAACCCACCATGAATCATAGTCCACAAGGTTTTCTCTCCCCTTCCATCACTCAAGCAGGTTATAATTTGAGTTTGGGTGCATGAATGATTGGTTATACTCAAAAATAATTATTTTCTCTAGCTAAAATGACATGAATTAGGGTGTAGAAAGCATAAGCTAGGGTGTGGAAGGAGAAGAGAATGAATGCGGGAAGAAAGGGGTCGATGGGGCTTTAAAAAGACTCCACCACCTCACCACTGTCATTGGTGCCGAGGCGCTAGATTTGGGCACTACAACACCAAACTTGCTAGCCTTCAACATGGCCACTTCGTGAAGCGACGCTGTGGTGCCAATTTTGGGTGTTGGGGCCCCAAAATGCGCTGCCCCTATTTCCCTACTATTTCTCCACTTTTGTTCCATTTCTTCTCATACCATTTTTGCCATGATTTTCTCACACAAAAATGACATTAAATGCATAATCATTTTACCTCCAATAATAAGAAATCGAATCATATAACCATTTGCATAGGCTTTTAATTTGCACAACTATGTTTAACTCATAGACACTTGCACTATTTCATTTCAAAATACACGTTCTTCACCTCACTTCAAAATTATACATAAATAAGAAAATTTTACCCCCCATTTTCAACACCTTAGGTGTTACAATGGTAAGGTAAAGATAGGAAGCTAAGAGAAATTTGAGGGTGTGCATCATTCGATAATTAGATGGATGAGAATGTAGGGTGGAAAGTTCTTAGAAGAGAACAAGTGCAACCCCCTACCAACACTGCCCACCTAGACCTTGATCTTATCAATGGAGTTGCTATAAAAATGGAAGATTCTCTCCTTGTTAGCCAATAGCAAGGGAGGAATGTTGAGCTTTACATGTGTGTTTCAAGCTTGCTTGAAATCATGGAAGGGACAGATGAAGATGATGTGAGCCACACAATATATCATGGACGAACACAAGGCAATGGTTATAGGTGCAAGGTGGGCACTTAAATGGGTACATTTTGTTGTGGAAGCTCCGATACCAATTTTAAGATCATGATCATAAATACAAGATCACACACACAAATCCATGGTATAAACAATCAAAAAATAGAGATAGAAGGTTATGTAGAAAACCCTTCAACCTAGAAGAAAAAAACATAGGAAAAAATAAATTATATTATCAAATATAAGTTATAGAGATATATCCAAAATATCTCACATATATCCCATGAAATGCCTCACAAACATCTTCAATCAACACACTCTCATAACCCCCCTTCCTCTTTGAAAAATTCTAGGATTTACGCTCCTCCATCTAACCATAGAATCCCAATTAAATCCCTAACTAAAACCTCATAATATGGTTTTTCTAGTAAACTTTCCTGCATGAACTCCCCTAGTCCCATCTCATATATGTAAGTTTGCTAGACTTTGTAGAATATAAGATACAAAGCCCAATTTTTTCCATCGGAATGAGGTATGATAGTTTTTTTGCCTCTTCAATAAAGCATGTCAATGGATTTCTGTCACTTGAATAGAGCATGCTAGCAAATTTTCTACCACCTAAGGTAAGTGTGCCAGAATAGATGGATTGATCAATAGTCAATGGCGACAGTGAAGGTGGGTGGTGACAATGGCAAGAGCTAGGATTTTTAGGTAATTTAAAGAAGAACACATTTGAGGATATTTTGGTAATTTTAAATATAATTTTTAATGATTTAAACTGGAAGATGATGACATGGGTACACATGCAATATATATTAAACTATTTGATATATTTGCAATTTTTAAAACCTTATAAGTATAATTGCAATGTTGACTAAAAGTTATGGGCATTTCCCAACGAATTCTTATTTAAAACTAATCATATATATGTATATGTAAATATATAATTTACAAACTTACAAGAATTAATTTGCCATATTTATACTTATGATGAGAGAATATATAATTTTGTGAAATTTGAGGAGCAAAATGCAAATCTTTATGATCAAGTAATCACGAAGATTGCACATGAATTAAAATGGTCTTGGAAAAGTATAAATATTAACTTCTTGTAATACATCCAATTATGCGGGGATCCAATTCTACAAATGTAGATTTCCTGGGATTTAGAAGACTTTTTTTTCCGAGTAACAACACCTATTTTACCTTCTAAAGCCATTAGATTGAGAACTCTAGATTTTGTTGGGTTGAACATCATATAGCTGGGAATCATTGTACATGCACATGATGTTGTCTTAGGGCATTCGCAAATCAACATTTCCTCAAATTATTTTGAGTGGTTTAACAATATTATATTGGAGGCACCATCATTGAAAGTTACCTGACATGCATGCATTAGCCTACTTTTGATTAGAATCTCATAGTGGAAATAATTAGTTTACTTTGGGCCCATTTGATGATGAACAAGTTTCCAAATATTCAAAGCAGACAACATCGGTTATACATAATTTATGATGATCCATGTTGCATATACAAGGAAGGTTTTTCCAAATGTGTACCCAAGTTTTGGGTTTTTCCAAATGCATGCCCAACCTTCATCTCCTGTTTTCAAATCAGTGCCTGTATCACCAAACCTCACCGGACAACCAATTTCCAAAATGGCATGACCAAAATAACCCAGACAGTCTATTTTCCTCCTGTGCTGCAAACATGGTGAAATCCAATGACACTCTCGATGCGACGAGTGCGAGCATGGATAACTTAGAGATGATCTTCTCTAAGGCTCCTGTCCACGACTTCTTTGTGAATCCAGTGATCAATCTTGAGAAGAAGCGGACGGTGATCGATGACATCGCCAAGTCTTCGAATCTGCAGTCGCACGTGCTGAATTTCCTAAACATCTTGTTGGATACGAAGTGAATCAATTTGATAAAGGATATCGTGAAGGAATTCAAGCTAGTTTACAACAAGCTGATGGACACAGAGATGGTGGTTGTGTCGTCTATCGTGAAGCTGGAGTCGCATCACCTGGCATAGATCATGCAGGCGTGCAGAGACTGATCAATCCATTGCTAATGGCGAGCTTCATGATCTACTATGGTAGCTCAAGCTCGAAGCTGGTCAACATCAGTGTGAAGAAATAACTTGATGAGATCGCCGACACTCTCGATCTCGAAGAAGTGGTTGTACCTCTTGCTAGTTGAGGAAGTGGAATTTGGGTCATGTTGGATCCAAAAGCGAGTGTTTGTTTGTTCGTCTTTGTGAAAGTCTTGCCCAGTCTCCGTACATTAGGGGAAATAAGGCCATGATGCCAATTTTAGTTGATATCAGTTGGATTCAGACATTAGGTTAGACTCCTTAGTCTATTCAATGGTGAAGATTGCTTTGATCAGTGGGCCATTCAAACGAAGAAGTCTGTAGGTTTTCGGAGTGGATCTAATTGCAATGGCACGTTTTGATTAAAGGGGGAAAAGTAAAAAAAAAAAAAGTGAATATGGTCTTATTCAATGGGCATTTATATATTTTTTGCACAATGGCTGTTGAAGATGAATGCAATTTGTGTTGTTTGATTCCAATGCAAGCCAATATATCAAAAATTTCAAAATTCTGAACATCGTGGCAACCATTCCCATTGCATTCTATAACATTTGCAATTATTAGCATTACTTACTCTCCTCCTATATTGGATAGTGTCTCTTTGTATGGGTGTTCAATTTGATTTGTATTTCCAATTTGATTGATTGCAGAGAGATGACTTTTCATAGATCTTTTTTATTGCATGGTTTGATTTCTAAGTCTGTATAATTTGATTTTTTTTTCTCTTCTTTTCTTTCTTTCCTTTTTTTTTGTTTTTTCCCCATGTACAATAAGAAGTTTATTATGAAATACAAACACTTCATCTCTTCTGTTTGATCAAAGAATATGACTATGAAATTTACAGCTATGATACATATGACTACAAATTTATAATTTTTACCCACATTGAATGTAGAGGAAAGACAAATTCTCTCATTCATATTTGGAGCCCCAAGTCATAGTTTATTGCTTTTGGAGCTCCATGAAATTAAAACAAAAAATTTCAGCACTAATATATTGCCTCTAAATAAAATATTATCATTCCCTATCTGTATTTGAAAACATCAAGAGCTATCAAGGAGCAAGAGATTGCAAGACTATGCTAAACTAGTATTTTAGATAGAGACTTAAAATTCATATTGTAAAATTGGGTTCTCATAGGTGTTGGAGATGAGATTTGTTTCGCACATCCATGTGAGTGTTTTTAAGTATAAGTTGCAAAGGGAATCACCTCAACCTCTATTTTATAGAGAGATGCACAACATATACTATGATGGTGACTTCACAATGAGTTACTTCTTTCAAAAGTAAACATGAAGCAATCACAGGTCTTAACATAGTAATTAATTAGAGGATTAGAAGTTTGTTATTCTCATCACTTTTTACACATCTCAGCTCATTGATGGGTAGAGAATTAAACAAATGAAATATCATGACAAAATAAGAAAGACCTTTAAATAGGAAGTGACTACGTTTTTTGATCTGAAGTAATTAATTAGCAGATAGAAGTTTGCTAGCCCCACATGTAATGTACCTAAACTGATCTTAAGCCCCAAAAATGAACATGAACATGCTCAAAGATTTCCATGAAGCCACTAACACTTGCCTTCTTAATGTAGGGAATCAAAACACCAATGCAAACCATACCATGCACTCCATTGGAAATGTCCATGTAAACAATAGCCTAGACCACTTCTTCCAATTATTCAATGTGTTGGGAATCAATTCATGTCCCCACACTACATGATGTACACAACATTCATACTTTAGCACGAACAAGCTTAGGGCATGCAATGCAAGCACCAATTATATTGATAGGAGGGAAACTAAATAACTAGAGTCTGCAGTGGTTTGCTAATCTAAAACTACAATGAAGACAACATGCTAGTCGATGTGAAATGATTTAGATAGTGAAACAGAGATAAGTTGATAAACAATACAAAAATGAATGTTTGCAATCTATTTCCACTAAGCATCCAACTGATATTAAGTAAAATTGGCATCATGGCCTTGTTTCCCCTAACGCACGGAGACTGGGGCAAGACTTTCACAAAGACAAACAAACAAGCACTCGTTGTTGGATCCAACACAACCCAGATTCTATGTCCTCAACTAGTAAGAGATTCAACCACTTCACTGAGATCGAGAGTGTTGGCGATCTCGTTGAACTATTTCTTCAAGCTCATGTCGATCGGCTTCGAGCCCGAGCTGTCGTATCAGATCATGAAGCTCGCCACCAGCAATGGATCAATCAGCCTCTCCGCGCTCTATGCAATCTATGCCAGGTGATGCAACCTAGCTTCACCACAGATAACACAACCGCCATCTCCATGTCTGTCAGCTTGTTGTAAACCATCTCAAATTCCTTCACAATATCCTTTATCAGATTGATTCGCTTCGTATCCAACAAGATGTTCAGGAAATCTACCACGTGCAGTTCTAGATTCGAAGACTTAGCAATGTCATTGATCACCATTTACTTCTTCTCAAGATTGATCACTGGATTCACAAAGAAGTTGTAGACAGGAGCCTCAGAGAAGATCATCTCCAAGTTATCAATGTCCACACTTGTCACATCGAAAGTATTGTTGGATTTCACCACATCCATAGTGCAGGAGGAAGATAGACTATCTAGGGTATTTTGATCATGCTGTTTTGGAAACCGGTCATTCGACGAGGACTAGTGACACTGGGCACTGATTTGGAAATGGGATATAAAAGTTGGACATGGATTTGGTAAAACCCAAAACGTGGGCACACATCTAGGATTGTCAGCAAACTATGAGCACGCATTTGGAAAAACCTCTCTACCCAGTCTTCCTATTTCTGGTATTCCGTACACAAGAAAAGAGAATTGGCGAATGCAATAAATTTCCACTGAAGAAACATTACACCCAATCGCCTGTTGCAGTGCATTGTTTATAGGTAATTAGTCATGTTTGGATAATGTTGACATGGTAGGCCATGCTCGTTTTGTCAGATATCACTAGTGGCGTAGTTTCGTACAATGTTGTTAAGATCGAACAGTCCGATGAACCGTTTTATGTCTGGTTCAAGTTTAACCGGTTCAACCGATGATTCAAACCATAATGTTAACGTAATATAATTACAATGTTATAATTATTTTAAATTTTTTATTTTTTAAAAAATAAATTAAATATATATAATTATAAATAATGTGAATAATTATAGATAATCTTATAAACCCCTGATGATAGCTATACATCACATAAAAACCTAACATACATATAAGAATTTTTCAACATATAGCATCATATAAAAAGTGTTATTTTTCATTTTTTAACACATAACATTATATAAGACTTTTTGTTTTACATATATTATATAAAAGGTTAAGACTTGATCTCTATGCTATGATGTTATATATAGCATTATATGTGTATATTAGTTTGAGCACTGCAACAACGCAAGTGTTAGAAATGTAAAACTTTTTGTTTATATATATATATGTATTAAATTGCATGGATTTGACCACAGTTGGACTGGTTTCAATGGTATAACCATTCGATTCTGACGGTTCAAATGGTTTTTTACAACATACAAGAACTGGATCCAAACCAGACCACATTCTTGACGGTTCATGGTTAGACCGTCGGACCGGCGGTCCGGTCTAGTTTTCAAAACGATGATTTCAGACCCAAGATACCACATTGTAAATATACTACGATAAATCTTATATTTGCAGTTTTAACTCTTATTTCTACTTTTTAATTGATAATTTTATATTTTGACTTGTCGCCTTACTTCTTCAATCATTCTCAAACGTTTTCCAATCCTTACGATAATCATTTTATTTTATTTTTTATTAAAAAGTTATCACGTTAAATCGTTTTGATCCTTAAAAACCCGTGGAGTTCCACTAATCCGAACTGCAGTTTTACGCGACGGAGTACCATTCCCAACTCCTGACTTTCACAAGATCCTTGGGTTGGAGGAGGATAAAAAGCGTAGTCGGGTTCAGCTTCCAGACAAGCGAGCTTGTAGCTTCGTATGATATAGTATACAACTGAGGGATGCAAGGCAGTGGGTTAATTTCGATTAATTTACCATTTCCATTCAGACATTCCAGTCCATCCGAGGCAAATCCTAGGTTTGGATCTTGCCAGGACGGCGAGGCGGGAAAAACTCACGCTCGTGTGCAGAAGGATACACGTTACCATAGAAAAAAGTTGCAGTATCCAGCAGGCAATAAGTTGAATCCAACAGTTTTTATTCGTCAAATTTCAAATCAGGCCATAAAATAGCATTACTGGTGTCTAATAGCATAAAAGATCTCCAAATTGGCCATCGATTTGTCCTTCCAACCATTAACCCCTTGATTGATTAATTCAGGAAAAAACAAAATTTATCTATGCTTTTCAATCATATGGAAGGATAAGATCTCTCACAGATATGTTACACGACTTCATAATTGCTAGCGTGTAGATAATCGTTTATGAACGCGATCCCCCATCAAAAATTACGCTGCGCCACGCATTAATGGGATAAAATCCCGGGAGTTATTCTTCCCTCCGGTGCGACGAACGACGTTTTGTTTGCGTCTACACTTATCATAGCGTATTCTCAACTATCAAATAAACCAAAACGTATATCTTGCATTTAAAGAGATTTCCCATTAAAAATGAATCCACATATTTTTACTTAATCATTACTTAAAAATTATTATTTTTTATCATCTGCAGGCCACAAGAAAAATCAGGGGGTTCAGATTATGAAATATATGCTTCGCGACAGACGGAAGACGAACTCGCCACCAAAGTCCCTCCACGACGGCCGGAGCATGAATCGCGTGGGAACTGGGAACAATTCCTTCGCACGAGCGAACCATACACTTCAAGTTATCTTCCCTGTCTACCGGGATAGGAATGGAAAAGAAACAGAAAACGGAAGAAGCGAAACGAATGGCGTTTTCTTCTCTCCCGCTCGTTTTTCTTTTATTTCTCCTTCTCCTTTTCCTCTCCACCTCATCGTCATCATCTCCTTCCTATTCCGATCTTTTCGAATCGTGGATTAAGGAGCATGGAAAAACTTACTCTTCGGAGGAAGAGAAGCTCAATAGATACCGAATCTTCCAAGGCAATCTCGATTTCGTTACCAGCCACAACAGCTTGAGAAATTCATCTTATACCCTCGGTCTCAACGCCTTCGCCGATCTCACCCACCACGAATTCAAGGCCACTCGCCTCGGCGTCTCCTGGGGGCTGACTGCCAGGCTGTCGTCCCATCGCCCTGTCGTTGCCAAACAGCTCATTGATGTTCCCGACACCCTCGATTGGCGCAAGAAAGGAGCTGTCACGGCCGTCAAAGATCAGGGTAGCTGCGGTGAGCTTGCCAGCTGTTCTTCTTCTTCTTTCTCTTCTCGGTTTTTGTATGTGTGTGTGTGTTGGGTGGAGGGGATAAGGGAAAAAAAACTGTTCTTGATTGATTTTCAGCTGATTGGGTTGAGCTGACTCGGTCTCCTCTCAGCTTACATGGTATTAGAAAGATTGGGACGTTGAATTGGTGTTATCAAGCATTGGGTCGGTGTCGATGCGAATGGAACCTTATCATGGGTTTAGAATTGGATTTCTGTATGTTGGACATGAATCTTTGAAAGTTCAATCAAGCCATCTAGGCTGTTACTGTTGTCTGCTGGTTTGAGCTTGCACTTTGGATTCTTCCATTATTCCAATAGCCTAATTAGTAATCTGTGAAAATGAAGGACAGTCGAGGTTATTATAGGAAAAGGTCCTTTAAGCCTTTTAAACATTTTCATTTGGTGGATATCCAGTGCAGATAACTTACAGTTCTGGAAAAACTGTGATCAGTTGGTTGAGACTAGGAGGACAAAACTACAAAAGGGAAAAAAAAAGAAAAAGAAAAAAGGACACTAAGGTTGGCAGCAGCATCTAATCAATGTTGTCTTTGTTGGATTGTCTGGATTGTCTACATGTTAGTACAGGTTCAACTTAGAGCACTGTAAGTAATGGTGACGATTTTGGGAAAGAAGGTGGCTGATTTGAACTTGCATTGCAACCTTAGTTTTGGACTTTTGGTGAACAAGACATGAATGATTCAATGATATCTTTTAAAATAGTTATTTCCAATTCCTTGCCTTAAAATAGTTAGCATGAATTTGTCACTGGAGTTGATTATTTAATGAGGTGATGGATGAGTCTTAGCCTAACAAAGATTTTGATGTGATTTTGAAATTCAAATTTATATGAATGACTTGTATGCATTTTTTGAGTAGAATTGCAATCATAAATGTCTGTATCTAAACATTTATTTGCACAAATAAAAGGTAGAGGGCTTAATCCAACTATCCATTTAGTCGCGAAAACGGATGATTGGAATCACAAATTTCCCTACCTGAATCTCTTGTTTTGTTTGAGACTGAGCTTTTCTTCTTCTTTTCTTTCATTGGCTTTACAGCAGTAGATGTATAATGGATGTGATCTTGGTCTATTCTAATCCACAATCTCATGATCAATGGATCTATTTATTTTCAATGAAGAGGCACATTATGCAATGGTATATTCTTATCTTGATAATGTGACATTACTTGGTGAGGGTCAGGAGAAGTCAATGGTTAAAATTTATATGAACATTTTGTTTACCTAAAATCCAACTACTTGTCTCTTGGCAGTATGCAATGTTTCCCATTAATTAATCATTCAAAGACAATATTTTGGTGTTTTCAGGGGACTGTTGGGCTTTCTCAGCAACAGGAGCTATGGAAGGCATAAATATGATTGTCACAGGAACTCTAGTTAGTCTTTCCGAACAAGAACTTTGCGATTGTGACAAAACTTACAATAGTGGCTGTTCAGGTGGACTAATGGACTATGCATTTGAATGGGTTATAAAAAATCATGGTATTGATACTGAGGATGATTACCCTTATTTGGGTAGAGATGGAACCTGCAACAATAAGAAGGTAAGTGCTCTATGGATTATAGTTTCCAACCTCTAATTATTCCATCTGTTATACTATACTGCTATTTATGTATCTATGGGATATGGAAACTGCTGCTCACAATTTTCTTCCATCACAGAGGAAACGTCATGTTGTAACCATTGATGATTATGTTGATGTGCCTCCAAATAATGAGGAGCAATTACTTCAGGCTGTTGCTGCACAACCTGTGAGTGTCGGTTTATGTGGCAGTGAGAGAGCATTCCAGTTTTACTCCAAGGTGTGTATCAATATCTATTAGAGAACATAAGTGTATTTACATCACATCAGATAGTTGGAGGGCGTCATAACTGCATATGCTAAAGCACGACACCTTCGAGGTCAGGGATGGTCATCTACTGTGCATTGGCAGTTAATTAGCCCAAAATCAATCCAGTCATCAGGTAATGTAATGTGTGAATACAAGCTGCCAATCTTCCATCTCTCATGCATATTAATGGTTCAGCTATAACAGAATGGACTGGTTCTTAGACTGATGAATATAAACTGTGAGATAAATCTGATGAGAGACTCAGATCTTTTCTTATATTTCCCCTGAATCTTTTCTTACCTTGGGGGGGGGGGGGGGGGGGGGGGGGGGGGGGGGGGGGGGGGGGGGGGGGGGGGGGGGGGGG
>JAYJMB010086282.1:0-12043 GCA_036873735.1 Pouteria campechiana | reverse complement strand
AATGTAAGAACTCACCAGATTTCATGGGTCTCTTCATTCCTAGACTTTAAGCCATGTGAAAAGACTGTGGGGAGATGGGGAGATGAGGACTTGAGAAGAAATGGGATTCAAGTGTTGGGAGAGTAGATTGGGTGAGGAAAAAGGATGTTTAAATGTGGATTTGGTTGAGAGAGAAACGAGTTTGAGAAATGGGTTGGAAGGATAAGTTGGAGAGATGGGTTTCATGCTTTGGATTTTGTGAAAAAGGGGATGGGACAAAATGGTTGTGTTTGAAATAAGGTGGAAAGGTTGGGACTTAGTATCTTGGAAATGGACTAGCATTTGCACATGAGGGGAGGACAAGGGGGAGGTGCGGGGGATTGGAAAAAATTTTCATGCCTGCTGCAGTAGGGGAATGGCTTGCTGCTACAAGAACTTGCTGGATGGTGGCCCATTGCACATCTTCTTAACTCGTGCAACAACAAGGAAATCCTTGCCGTGGTATGAACTCATTGAATGCTTGCTATTATTTCATACTCTTCCTCCTTGCCATGGTAGGACATTGTCTGCTACAGCATGAACTCAATGACTTCATCATGGCCATCATTCCTGCCACAGCATGATAAATGCTTGCCACGGCATGCACCCTCTAACTACAACTTTTTTTGCCAACATGTTATTGTGAATGAAACTAACTACTAAGATACTAATTAAATTATTATATGGTTAATTAAAACTAAGTCTATAAGAATAAAATCTATCTAATATGCAAGCAACAACTATCTCTATGCAATTCCTAAATCTCATGCATATAATCACTAACTAAAGTATAACTAGAACTTCAAATGGACTAGCTAAAACTATAGATTAGAATTCAAAAAATGCAAATAATTATTATCTAAGGATTAATCTTATGTAATAATAGTTGAACTAATGCAAATTAAACAAATAAAAGGTTCAAAAACTTGGGTTGCCTCCCAAGAAGCACTTAAGTTAAAGTCTTTGGCTAGATTGTTTTCCTTCATGATCATTCAAGCTTGATAACTATCTTAAGGTTATCAACACCACCCTCATAGTATGGCATCAATCATTGTCCATTGAACATGAATTCCACTTTCCTTCATGATGGAGCTCCAGAACACCATATGGAAAAACTTGTGTCACAGTGAAAGGTCCTGACCACTTGGATCTGAGTTTTTAAGGAAACAAGCAAAGCTTGGAATTGCACAATAATACTTTCTACCCTAGGACAAGTTCTTTTCTTTGGATATGCTTGTCATGCCACTCTTTTGTCTGCTCCTTGTATGTTTTAGCATTCTCATAGGCTTTGTTGCAGAATTCATCAAGTTCATTGAGTTGTAGAAGTCGTGTCTCCTTGGCTGCATCCATGTTCATATTCAGTTGTTTCATTGCCCAATAAGCACAACGTTCTAACTCCAGAAGATGGCATGCCTTGCCATATTCCAGCCTATAGGGTGACATGCTTATAGGTGTCTTGAATGCAGTTCGGTATGCCCACAAGGTATCATCTAGCTTCTTAGTCCAATCTTTACAAGAGTTCTGTACTATCTTTTCTAGAATTTGCTTCACTTCTCTATTGGAAATCTTGGGCATTTTTTTGAGGATGATAGGCTAATGTCTTATGCTTGACCCCATACTTTGAAAAAAGAGCTATAAATTGTTTGTTGCAAAAGTGACTCCCTTCATCGCTGATAATGGCTCTCAGAGTTCCAAATGTTGTGAAAATATTTTTCTGAAGAAAATTCAGTATTATCTTCCCATCATTAGTGTGATTAGCAATTGCCTCCACCCATTTTGACATAGAATCAACTGCCAAGAGGATGTACTTGAGGTTGTAATATGAAGGAAATGGTCTTATAAAGTCGATGCCCCACACATTACATCAAAGAGTTCAACCTCTAAAATGTTTTTTAGAGGCATTTCATTCTTTCTCGATATGTTTCTAATTCTTTGGCATCGATCACATGTGGTAACAAAAGCATAGGCATCCTTAAACAATGTAGGCCAATAGAAACCTAATTGCAAAACTTTTGCAGTTGTTCTGTTTCCTCCGAAATGTCCTCCACACTCAAGCGTATGGCAATGTTTGAGAATATCTTCCACTTCTTCTAGTACACATCTCCTTATTATCTAATCAATGCAATGCTTATAGAGAATTGGATCTTCCCAAAAGTAATGCTTCACATTAGAATAAAACTTCTTCTTTTGATAAGGAGATAGATTAGGTGACATGATGTTTCCAGCCAAAAAGTTTACAAAGTCTGTATACCATGGAGTGAACTTTGTTGAAGTGGTAGCAAATAACTATTCATCGGGGAATTGATCATCAATGGGAGGTTTCTGCTTTTTTGCATTTTCTTCCAATTCTAGTCTTGAAAGGTGATCTGCCACTAGATTTTCTATCCTTTCTTATCTCTGATCTCCAAGTCAAATTCTTGGAGTAGAAGCACCCATCGGATGAGCCTTGACTTTGCATCCTTTTTACCCATAAGGTATTTGATTACAAAATGATGCATGAATACAATCACCTTATTGCCAATAAGATATGATCTGAACTTATCAAATGCAAAGATAATTGCAAGCAACTCTTTCTCTATTATGGCATAGTTGAGCCGAGCATCATTGAGAGTCTTGCTAGCATAATAAATGGTGTGGAAAACCTTGTTCTTTCGCTGTCCTAGGACTACTCCTATAGCATAATCGCTTGCATCGCACGTCATCTCGAATGGTTTATTCCACTATGGTGCAACCACAATAGGTGCTGAAACCAACATTTTCTTTAAGACATTGAATGCCTCCATGCATTCCTCATTGAAATTAAAAATTGTACCTTGCACTAGAAGATTGGACAATGGATTAGAAATTTTAGAGAAGTCTTTGATAAACCTTCTATAGAACCCAACATGTCCAAGGAAACTTCAAATTCCCTTGATTGAAGTCTGTGGTGGTAGTTTTTCTATTGTCTCCACCTTGGCTCTGTCAACTTCAATTCCCATACATGAGATCCGATGTCCCAAAATAATGCCTTCCTTTACTATAAAATGGCATTTTTCCCAGTTCAACACCAAGTTGGTTTCTTCACATCTCCTTAAAACCAACTCCAAGTTCTAAAGGCAATGATCAAAAGATCTTCCAAGCATAATGAAATCATCCATGAAGACTTCAATGATTTTCTCCACCATGTCAGAAAAAAGAGCCATCATGCATCTTTGGAAAGTAGCTGGAGCATTGCAAAGACCAAAAGGCATTCTTTTGAAAGCGAATGTGCCATATGGACAAGTGAATGTTGTCTTCTCTTGGTCTTCTAGAGTAATGGCTATTTGATTATATCCTGAATAACCATCTAAGAAGCTATAATAATCAAAACTAGCTAGCCTATCTAGCATTTGATCAATAAATGGCAATGGACAATGATCCTTTCTTGTGTCTGTATTTAACTTCATGTAGTCAATACATATTCTTTGTCTTATGACAGTTCTTAAAGGAATTATTTCATTGTTGTCATTGCTTACCATATTATTCCATCTTTCTTTGGGACTACTTGCATAGGACTGACCCACGAATTATCAGAGATAGGATAAATGACACTTGCATTGAGCCGTTTGGACACTTCTTTGCGAACCACCTCTTTCATTGTTGGATTCAGTCTTCTTTGGGCTTCCACTGCTAGCTTACAATTGTCCTCCATCAATATCCAATGCATGCATAAGGCTAGACTAATTCCCTTCAAATCAGAAATATACCATCTGATAACTGACTTGTATCTTCTGAGGATTCACAGTAGTTTATCTTCTTCATCTCCAGAGAGGCTGGAAGATATGATTACTAGTAATGAGGAGGATTCTCCAAGAAATGCATAGCATAGATGATCTGGCAGTTGCTTGAACTTAAGAGACAGAGGCTTCTTAATTGAAGAGGCAGATGGAGGAAGACTTTGTCCTAAATTTTTAAAATATTTTCTATTATTTGGACTAAATAAGTCCAACCATTGTACAATTTCTGCAATGTCTTCTTCATCAAGAGCAGAAGGAGAATGATGAATTAAGTTGGCTTTTGGGGGATCTTTTGAATTTGCTAAGTGCTGAGATACTAAGGTATCCAATGAGTCTATCCGAAAGCAGTTATCACTTGCTACTAGATGTTTCATTGCATTAAACACCTTGAATATCACTTCATTATCTAAAACCCAAAGCTTTCATTGACCTTTCTAAACATTAATTAAAGCTCTCCTAGTAGCTAAGAACAGTCTCCCCAAAATGATAGGGACATCTTTATCTTCTTCCATGTCTAGCATCATAAAATATTCCAGAAAGATAAACTTGTCTATCTTGACAAGTACATCTTTAACTATGCCTCTTGGGTGCTTGATAGATCTATCCACCAACTGAAGAGAGATAGTTATAGGTTTTGCTTCACCTAGCCCCAATTTTATGTAAATTGACAAGGGAATAAGATTAATGCTGGCTCCTAGATCACATAATACCTTCTCAAATATTAAATTCCCAATGACACAAGGAATATTGAAGCTTCCTAGATCTTTAAGTTTTGGAGGCAGCGTTCTTTGAATGATTGCATTGCATTCCTCGGTGAGAGCGACCATCTCAAATTCTTCTAGCCTCCTCTTGTTTTACAAGATATCTTTCATGAGCTTCACATAACTCTACATCAAGGTGAGTGCATTAGCAAATGGTATATTGATGTGAAGCTTTCTGAAGACTTCCAAGAACTTAACAAACTGCTTATCCAATTTACTTTTCTTTAATTGTTGAGGGAAAGGTATGGAGGAAGTTGGCTGCTGAGGAGGCACTGGTTGTGTCTTAGGAATGACTTCAACTTGCTCTTGTCCTTCTAACTTACCTTTCTCATTATTGATTGGAGGTTCCAATTCCTTCCCACTTTGTAATGTAATTGCTTGACATTGCTCTGATGGATTAACTTTGGTGTTACTAGGCAGATTTCCTTGTTGATGATTGTTGAGCAGATTGGCTATCTAAGCCACTTTCGTTTCAAGATTCTAAATCTATGCAAATTGATTCTGAATTTGAGTGGTTTGGTTCTGCAAATTGTCTCTTGTATCTTCCATAGATTTGTTTGTATTATTGGCCAACTAAGCTATCGCAATGTCCTTATCTGCCTTCTTTTCTTGCTTTTGTTGTTGAATTCCTTGTTACTAAAATCCTTATTAAGGAATTCATTACTGTGCCTATCCCATATTCTGTTGATTTCTCCAAGCGAAGTTTGGATGGTTTCTCCACCCTAATTTGTATGTATGGGAATATGGGTTATTTTGTTGCCTGTAGAAATTACCAACAAAATGTGTTTGTTCTAGTTCAAGTTGTGCAAAAGGATTACTTGTTTGACATTCTTCACTAGGTTGATTGCCTTGACACAAATCAAAGCACATTGATGAAGACAAAATGGCATTTACTCCCATTTGATTCTTGTACATTTGTTTTTTAAGTATTGCGACTTGAGGATTTAGAGCATAATAAAATCAATCTCATCAACACCTGCTACCTTCTTTGACATAGCTCTCTCAGTCGGCCATTGAAAATTATGTTTAGCTATTTCTTCCAACATATCATATATATCTTCATCTGATTTCTTCATAAGTGTTCCTCTGGCTAATGCATCTATCATGGTTCTAGTGGTGTCAAGCATTCCATTATAGAAGTTTTAGACTTGTAACCACTTAAGCATCCCATGATGTGGACACTTCTGTAGCAAGTCCTTGTATCTCTCCTAAACATCATAGAGAGTTTCACCATCATATTGATTAAAATTGTTGATCTCCATCCGCATTCTTGCTATTTTCACTAATGGGAAAATTTTGGCAAGAAATTTTTGAGTCAAATCATCCCAACTGGTGACAAAAGTTTTAGGTAAAGAATTTAGCCAAGTTTTTGCCTTATCCTTCAATGAAAAAAGAAATAGTCAAAGTTAAATAACATCATCAGATACTCCATTGTATTTGACAGTGTCACAAATTTCCAGAAAATTGGCAATATGAGCATTTGGATTTTCAATAGGCAACCCATTGAATTGAACTCCTTGAAGCATTTGTTAAGTCACTTACTTTATCTTGAAATTATTGGCAGCATTGGTTGGCATCATGATTATTCGTTGAATGTTGGTTGCTGATGGTAATTGAAAATCTTCCAATGGCATGTTAGGGATATTCAGAGGATTCTGGTTCACTTCCCCTAGATCAACCATAATGTTATGCAGTTGACTGATAGTCTCTCTTTTCTCTCTTCTAATTCTTTAAAGACTGCATTCTATCTCAGAAACAAAAGACAGAAGATTAGTGCTTTTAGATCTTCACATATACTTATGGAGAACCCTAAAAAGAAAATAAGAATTCCAATGATTAGCCAAAGAAGGGAAAAATTCAAAGCAAAACTAAAGTTATTTATTTTGATATTGGCACAACATTAGTCCCCAACAATGATGCCAAAAACTTGTTGTAGATTTTCTTTAATGCAAGTGCACATGTCATGAACAAGTAATAAATAGTGAGTGAAATATCATTCCCACGAAGACTAAGTTTACCAAATACCAAATTTCTCTAACTTTTAGTTTTGTTTGAAGGATTGAATTATGATAAGTGAATTTAAAGATGTAAATAGAAAAGATCTAAATTGATAGCTTTTGTAATGATGTGAACTCTAGAAACAATAACACAATGATTTAAAATATTTAGAGGTGCCCGATTTCACTGGATAAATCATATTTAGTTTCATTAATTTTAACAATCAATGTTTGTTCTTATGTTGACAACGAGTTTCTCTCGATTAATTGCTATTCATTCTTAAGTCATAGCAACCTATCTCAATTGACTAATTTCCTACATCTCTGTGAAAATCCTAACTAATTAAGATGCATTAAGATCAAAAAACTCATAATGTTGCATAAGCTTCATGGATATCTCTATCATCATGACAATCTTATGGTGCTTAATTATGGTCTAATTTAATTATCACTTCTCAGCCTCAAATTGAATCACAAATCATGTTAAAAGGGCTTGCATTCTTTCACAAGCATTAAAATTAGATTAAACACTCAATATAGATAATGAACAACCAAAGAAATGCATTAAACATAATGAAGCCAATACTTATTATCCTGCTACATCATTCCCCTAGATTAAAGTGCTTAGCTCATAATAGAATCAAGGAAAACACTACACAATGTTTTAAACATGATTAAAAAAGAAAAATAACTAAACGAGCACAAAGAAAGATGAAGAAATAGGCTTCTCCACATAGTGTTCTCCGCCATCTGTTCTCTTTTCAGCTCTCCTTCCTTTTACAATAAGATTTCACCTTCAATCTTGTGTAGTTGCCTCTCAAACTTGTTTCTCTGCCTCCAAACCTTGCTAAAGAAACCTCAAAGTAGTGCTCTTACTTCATTTTTATAGGTCCCTTCATTAGGGTTGAGATTTGCACAAGTCAAGCGAGATCCAGAAATTCAAGATTCTTACTCCAGCACCTTACCGCGGCATGGAAAGGCCTTGCCATGGCAGGGACTCTCTACCACATGAAAATTTCAAACTTCAAGTTTTGTGTTGCCATAGGGGAAGTGCCTTGCCACATTAGAAGAATGCCTTGCTACGGCATGATGTTGTTGACTCAAACAATATTGATGCAGTTTGTTCTTTGCCACGGTAGGGGAAAGCCTTGTTGTGGCATGATGTTGTTGTCCATGTTTTATGACTAGTATTTTTTGTATTCCTTCACTTCATTCCATTTCTTCTTTCCTTGCTGTTGATTCTCCTAGTTTCTATCATATTTCCTACCTCCATGTCCCTACAAGTAAACACAAATAAAAACACTTTAAATTAACTAAGCATAACTCAAAAATGACCTAAAAGTTAGTTTAAAAAGACATAGTGTAAGTGAATAGAATTCACTTATCACCAAGAACCCCCAAGCTTTTTTACATCAAAACCCTAAAACCTCGACTGAAGGAGATGGCAGATTCAAGAACTATAGAAATGACTCCAAAATCCACATCTGGCACCATGAGAAGCAGAGAAGAGTCAGAAGAGATGCATCCACTTCACAAACTAAGGATTCAAAGAAATAAGCTTCTTGAGGTAACCTTTCGAAATAATGAACAAAGTTACCATGAGTTCATGAGTAAGTATGATAAAAGAAAAGTGTTGAAAGGAAAGGTTATTGATTTTGATTTCTTCAAAGAAATGAAGATGGAAGTATGTAGTTGGATAAACTTCCATGGGTGGAACAAATTTATGAGTTGTAAAGACAAGTGTTATTCAAGAATGGTAAAAATACGTCTTTACAACTATGATTCTATGCTGAAGAAATCTTGGATTGAAGATAAGGAAATAAATATGTTTCCTGAAAGCATCAGAGAATGCTTAAATCTTCCCATGATTGAACTCCAAACATTTGAATGGGCAACACCTAAAAGAGAGTTGTTTTCACAGCTAACGGGAACAAACAATGGAGATGATGTGAGAAGTCTAAACCCCAAAATCCTAGATGTGAATCTGAGACTTGCACATAATATACTAAGGAATAACATTTATCCCAAGGTTAGAAGTAGGGATAACATTTTTGAAAGAGATGCAAGATTCTTTGGGCATTAAAATGTAAGAAGCAACTAAATTTGGCCAAACTCATGTCTAAATAGTTTCATCAAGTCAAATCATCAACAAGATATCCTTTGCCCTATGGAATGGCAATGATCAAATATTAAGAAAAGCAAAAGTAGATTTGTTGCATGAGGTATCGGATAAATTCAAGCACTCAGACATGATTGATAAGGTGATGCTAAAAAGAATGGAAATATTCATATCATCATATGGTATAGTCACTGAGAAAGCAAAAAGGCCAGGGAAGTAAGGAAGAAAGCCTCTTCAACTATAGCAAAAAGAGTCAATTCATACATACAAATAGATGAAATAAGTAGAGAAGTTGTCACAGAAAAATTTGTGGCTAAAATGATAGATGAGCTGATATAAGATTAGTTCTCTATTGAAGAAAGAACAAGAATGTAAAATGAAGATCCTGCATCCTGTGTCAGAATAGCAGGAAGGGTAAGAGATGAAGAAGAAAGATCACAGGACCATATACATTCAACCTCAGTAGCAATAGAAGCATAGGTAGCAGCTGCACCATCTCTACCTCAGAGTCCAAATTCATTCAAACTAACTCACTCATCTCCACCAACTTATCCAACCCCACAAGACTTAGAGAAAAGACTCATCAATATTGAAACATTCTTTTCAACTCTCAATATTAGGATGGATTCAATGGATAAAAAACTAGACACTCTAATCTCCTCAGCTAAATCTATCGGAGGTCAAACACAATCATCCCAATCCTCTCCACAATTTTCTTTAGTCAATAAAGCCAGACCTGCTTCATAAATTAGGTCTACCCATTCCTCAACTATACCTTCACTCTCTAACTCCCATCATTCACCTTCTGTCCACATAACTCATAATTCTTCAATCTCCACATCTTCCTCACTTTCAACTCCATTTGAGTCAGTTGAAGCACTCTATGATTCAGAAATACCTCTTGCTCAAATTCTTGAATCTATAAAAATGACCTCAAAGAAAAACATTCATCCTTCATTAGGTGCCCCCCATAGTGCTACTCATCCTCATCCTTTCATTACTAGAACTAGGAAATTCACTCTTGCATCTCCCATTCTTCCACACAGAGATGTTGTCGTAGTAAAAGAACCTCTACATTATTTTCAAATAGAAAAATCCTATCTTTTTACTATGAAAAATCCTCAACAATTTATGCCACCAAATATCTCTATTTCACTACTAATAAAACTTAGCAAAAAGATAAGATTGACATAAGAAAAAATCGAGCACAAATAAAGAATAAAGGAATGTCCTTACTTTGAATTAATAACTCAAAAGGCAAGTTTCAATTATTTGGATCTTCCATTCACACACTTTAATGGCTCTGAATTCATAAAACTCAACATTGACATCATCAAAAAGTCTCTTCCTAAAAACTTTAAGCCAAAACTTCCAAACATAGATGATTTTGTTGATAACTTCATCATCCACTCCTACTCAAAATAATCCTATATCTTTCAAGTTAACTTTGAGGGTATTACCTTGCGCTATTCTTGAAGCATCTGACCCCAATCTGTTCTTTCTCCCATATGATATATATCGACAGTGTAGGTTCATGCGGATTAATGCATATTTTGCTAACTTACCTTCACCCTTTCCTGAATTTGATAATCTAGACTATTTTGAGAGGTTAAGGGTAATTGAACTTGAAAGAATTGTTCCAAAAAAATCTGGAATTTCACTGTCCATCCTCTCAATTTCTTCCTCTAACACCTCTTCTTCTAAGTCAACACCTCCTTCCCTTGCATTACCCAATTCTCCTCCTTACTCAAGATTCAAAATTCCAATCACTAAATCCAAGAAATTCATTTCTAAATGTTCAATAAGTCATACTCTATACAAAAGAAAGATGACATCCAATGTTAAAGACAATGCTTAAGGATAACCTCTTCCCTATCCAAATTTGGCAGATCCTGAATTTCAACTTCGACTTAAGGTTATTAACTACAAGGAAAGCATTGTACAACTTAATGTAATGCCCTGCACCCCCACCCTATGCATTTCGACCACGTAGCACCAGGGCCGATGCAGAACGCTACCATTTCCCTTCTTCTTAAGGGAAATCTTACCATATTCTCATCATTTCCTTAATTCTAAGGGAAATATCCTGCCTAAAATTTGGCAAAGTCTAAACTAAAATATATGTAGTTATACATGATATATATGTATGAAGTCAAATAAAATTTTATATTTCTATAATCAAATGACAATAATTATACCTACACACTCACACCCATACTCACAGCTCTGCCCAAGATTGGAATCGGATCATGATGGCAATATATTTTTCAGAATTAACACAAATCCATCTACAATATCATGAATAATTTACTATGACATGCCATTACATTTAGTTTACATCATCTGGAATAAAATACAATCACACATAATTACATAATGGGATTTCAATCCAACATTCTAGCGTACCATTAAAATATCTTCTACTCTTGCTCGTTAATCCAACCCATAGTTGAAATTCTTTACTTGTTAGCTAAAAAATAGATTAAGAAGGTGTGATTCCAGGCAATGTAGTAAGCAGGCATGAATAATAAATAATAATAATAAATCATAATTAATATACATGTTCTAATCCAGAACATGAATCAAATAACACAATCTAAATATGTCCAGGAGGTGCAGCTCCTCCTTAATCCAATACAACACCCTATGCTCTTCAGATGTATACAACCACAACCATAGCTATAATATACTTCCTTCTCATTCTGAGATGTTAAATAGAAAAATAAATATACCATGGGGCTCAATTCCTCATACTATCCATATACATTATTTTCACAAAACTAAGATATTCCCTATCCCATTCATGTAGAAGACATCCATACACAAGGATGAGTATAACATGAGTTATTTTATATCTCTTCGGTCATTTCAATCCAAGGGATACTCTATATCCCTTATTGTATGTATACATATATACTATTTATGGGATAATTCGTATCCCATTAAATTCATACCATCACATACTCCCATTCTCTACATACAAGGAATATTCACAATTCCTCGGTACACATATATTCACAAAATAGATAAACATCATTCTTAAGAAAGCTCGGGATATCCACAATCCCTCATCCAAAACATATATGCCCAGAAGAAACATGGGATAAACAATATCCCCATCCATTCTTTTAAATTAGACAAGGGGTGCCTACTTACCTCAAGCCTCAAGCTCCACCCATATTCCTCAAGCTTTGTATTATCATCCTTCTCAAATCATCTTGTACAAGGCCACAATCCCATTTACTTAACCATTTGTAATTATATACTCAGTGCATCATATTAACATTTCTTTCATAGCCAATTTCAAATTATAATTATCAATAATATGATAAACATTAGTTAAACTAGGGTTTCTTCACAATTTACATCAGAACCTTGATTGTTTGACAAATT
>JAYJMB010086271.1:0-20944 GCA_036873735.1 Pouteria campechiana | reverse complement strand
TACACACAACATACTATTGTCCTCTTTAGCTCAGGGCGCCCACTCACGGCCACTCCCTAACCTCAAGGATTTGTTACTCTATTTGTATGTTATGGAAGATAATATAGCCATTGCTGCATTTTTGGAAACTTTTTGACAATTTTATATTACTTTTTCTTTACTCAAAGCAATATTTCTAGTGAACACGCTTCAAAACTCTAAAGTTTAACTTCAAATTTTTGAAGGTTGAGTAACGTTGTAAGTTACCATTAGTACATTAAATTTAAGAGCTCTAAATTTTCCATCCATACCTATAAACTTTCCTTGGTTGATGAGTTGTGTTCAAGCAAGGTAGTTCAAACCTCTGAAGATTAAGTTCTAACCTCTAAAACTGCTTCTGGATGCTAACAATTTCAACTACCACTAAAGGCTAGCTTGTCAGATTTCTAAGGCTAAAGTCTTTCCTTTGAACGATCCTCTAAAAATTTTCTACATGATGAACTGAGTTCCAAATGGTCGTTCAGACCTCTGAAACATGGATTCCTTCCTCTAAACCTATCCTCTAAAATCTTCAAAGTTGTTTTACACTTCGTAAATGATCTTCAAACCTCTGACCTTTCCTCTAAAGTTGCCTATGAAACTTTTAGACATTGTTTATCACTTTCTACAACCTCTGAAATGTCTTCTAAAGTCTTCAAAATCTTTTAGAGTGTCTTTTAAGCTTTTTCAACATGATTTTTGATTTATGTTCATGCCTCTGAGACTTCCTCTGAAGTTCAAAACTTTAATTTTTGAGCATTCACTTATTTTTCTTCCTCTAAAACATATAGTGTGATTTGTTTTAGGCTTTTTATAATCTATTTTATAAGTTTATTTCTACAATACTTTGAAAAATACTTTGTTAGTACCACAACTTCTCACTCACATGTTTGCTTATCATCAAAACTTGGCTATTATATTATATTCATCATCAAAATCAAGCTAATTAAAGGAGTTAAACTCAACAATGAAGAGTTAATATGCATATTTAACTCCTAATTCACTAGGACTAAAATGCCACCAAAAGATACAACTACCGAATGAAAATTTGCAAGAATATATGCATCGCTTTAAAGATGCCACTATGGAAATCCCAGATCTTATCCCTAAACTTGTAATTGGAGCAATAAGGTAAGGACTATGCCCAAGAGAATGCTTATCTCTAATAACTTCTCTGGTCCAAGATCTTATCAAGTTTATGGATATGGGGGATAAATACATCTTAGTTGAAGAGGACTGAAGGTTGGCAAAAGATCATACTAGAGCAAACTTTATTCCTCAAAACAAGTCCATAGGACAAATCATCATAGAGATAAAGGATGTGAATCGTCTCCTAGCTCTCGATAAATTTATGGGGTGGCTAGAATGAAATAATATGAAAAAAATATATCTTTATTACAAAGATAAGGGGCCATAGCACAGAAGAATGGCACCACCTAAGGGAAGCCATTAAAAAGTTAATTCAGCAACATCATGCCCATCGAGAAGTACATCAATAGAGGGAATAGAGTGACAACAGTAGTGCCTCAAGAGTATGATCATGGGTAGAATTTAGATGTACTAGGAGGCACCAAAACTAGACAACCATCACTAGGAACCATATTGACAATCTATGATAGAACAACAACTGGAGGGACTATTCTAATAAGAGAAAGTCCTACGTACGTGAGACAAATTTACAAAAGTGCAACTTGAGTGTAAGTGGCAAAGGATAGGTTTCTTCATCACTTTTTTAGATAATGACTTTGAAGGTGTGGTCGCCCCACATGATGATGCTTTGATTATTAAGTTTAACCCTTCATTTAGATTGATTTTGATGATGAATGTAAGGTGGCTAAGTTTTATGATGAGCAAACATGTGAGTAGAAAGTTAAGGTACTAACAAGTTACATTCCCAAGTGTTGCAGAATTAAGTCAATAAAATAGATTAATCATAATAGGGAAGTAACTTCAGAGTGATGGACAATGTGTACAAGATCACATCAAGTTAAAATCCACTGCAATTAAGTTTTTAGAGGAAGGAAAACCAATAAATCCTTTAAGAAAGATAGTTTTGAACTTAGAAAAGGATTTCGGATGGACTAAAACACTTTTGAAATCAAAAGAAATGGGTTCAAAAAATAAAAAAGCTGTCAAAGGGTCTAAAAGACAAAGCCTAAAAACACAAAATACAAGTCTAAACAACTTCAGAGCAAGTTTAGAGGAGGATCACTATACTTTAGAGTTTAAAAGGATCAATTTGAACTTGGTTCACAAGCAAGGAAGTTCTTCAAAGTTACTTCAGATGAGAGACTCAAGCCTTAGAGGCCAAAATATAGCCGTTGGAACTATCAGTGCTTAAAAGGAACTTCAAAACATCTGAGACAATCTTCAAAAGGTCTAAAGTGCATAGCTGGAATGAAGTTCAAATCTAGCCTAGGTTCAGAAGATCTAAAGGAGAGATTCACAAGCTCTGAAATTAAATGTGCAATGGTAACTAACAAGCGCTCGACCTTCAGGTGCTCTAAAGTTTAACTTTAGAGGATCTGAAGCTGATTCATGAGGCTTTGTGTGGAGTGTTAAAAATGCAACCTAAAACAGTCAAAAAGTTATCAGAAATAGAAATTAACAGATAAGTACCCCTCTAAGTTTATAAATAGAGGGTTCAAATCACTAGAAGAGTAGTTGAGTGAATTAAATAAGCATTTACACAAGCATTCAAGTTTTCTTCCAAGCTTTCAACTCCAACAACGCTAAACTCTAATACTTTATTCAAAGCCATGACTTCAACAATCATTTGGGAGTTTGAAACTTTTGTTATTTAAGTGTTATATTATTATAGTCCTTTAAATTTTGTACAATCTAACTAAGTAAGAGGAGGCATTTACTTATGTACAACTTATTACTATTTTATCTTTCTGCAAATAAGGAGCTTATAGTATAATAATATTTATTACAGAAAGTAGGAAAGACTTACTGAGTATGTAAGAGTTTGTTGGTGAGCTCAGAAAAACCAGCATGTGTAATTTATCAGAGTATTGATCAAGGTGTTAGTGTAATCTGAGTGCAATAAGAGTAACTAACTTTGAGAAATTGAGCAGATAGGCCAAACCACTATAAAAATTATTGTCTTAGTGTATTGATTGATTCCTTTCATTTTATTTTAGCACTGTTGTTTTATCTTAGTCAAAATTTTTAAAAGCTTAATTCAACTCCACGGTCCCCCTCCTCTTGAGCTACCATTAGTAAGGGATGAACATTGATTATTAATGCAACCATTAATAATTTTAAAGCCAATCAAGTACTAATGGACATGAAAAGCTTTATTGAATTGCTTACTTAAAATGCCTTTTAGCACATGAACCTGCCCCAAGAAGTATTGAATCCTATAAAGGAGCTATTAGTTATCTTTAATAGTTCCAAAATGATAATTGAAAGGTTGACCATCAAGCTATGGGAGACTGCACAAATGTGACCTTAATGATCACTAACTTCCTAGTGATAGAAATTCCCTTAACCTATAATGCTATCATTAGGAAGCTCATGCTTAACACTCTCCAGACCATCATCTTTATCCTATAGCTATCTAATGGCATTCAAAAGAAAACATAAAGAATTTCTCTTAGTAAAAATAAATGAGGCTAGAGAAGAAGATCGAGCAAGGCCTAATGAGTAACTTTAGGAGGTAGAATTAGCTTACATCACTTATAGAAAGGAAGTCTACATTAGGGATTCCCTTTCAACCAGTGAGTAATGATCTTTAATTGATTTCCTTCAAAATAATGTGAATGTCTTTATGTCTACCATCAAAGAGATTTCAAGTATTGATAGAGAAGTGATAGAGTATAAGCTCTCACAAAATCCCTATTATAAACTACTCAAGGAAAAGAAGCATTTGTCTTGCTTGGAAAAGATGATAGCCACCAAAGCTAAAGTGCAAAAGTTACTCAATGCTAGTTTACTTTGCCTTATGCATTTCTTAGATTGACTTGCAAATGTTTTTTTGGTAAAGACGTTGTCTAGCAAGTAAAGAATGTGCATCGACTTTATCAACTTGAACATGTTGAGTCTTGGTGTGTAGTTTTGATGAAAACAAAACTTGTTTATGAATTGAGCTTAAGCTAATGAAGTTTTGCTAAGGTTTAGAATGATAGAGGAACCCATAGAAGAGACAAAATGGGTCACAGAGTTCTATAGTGTCCATTGGAATCGAGCTTACATAGCATAGAATCGACAAAGGAAGTTACAAAGGAAGTGCTTAGCTGATAGAGATTTGTCACACTCCTTGTCCAGTTGGGTATTTCGAGTTATGTCAATAGAGGAAACATGCAATGTTCACAAAAAAATTAGCAAGGTTGACAGAGGTTTGTTATAATGTCATCAATGTGGATGATCTTGAATTACGTTGATAGAGGAAACATGTAACACCCTTAAAGGAACCAATAAAGGTCTATTAAGATCTCCACAATGACTATATTCTATAGAGGAAGCAATAGAAGAGAGCACAAAGTTCTTCAAGCTCATTAAGTTAATAGAGGAATTGAGAGAGTAGTCAACAGACGTCTATCATCCCAACAATCATTTTATGCAAAATTTTTAAAAGGCATTTCAATGACTATTTTTCAACGATCTTCCTCCAAACAATCAAGAATCTCTCTAGAACTTATAAATACAAGTTCCATTGAAGACAAAAGAGAGTTCTTTGAGTTCCTTGAGCTATAAACATTGCATTCATAAAAGGAACAAAAAACTTTCTAAGTGCATTCACTCCACTGTGCTTCAACTTTTAAAAAACTTCAAGCCAAATCAAATCCAACTCAAGAGGAGTTTAAATCACTTTGAATTTTTGAAGTAATCTTTATAGTTAAGCTTTTATTTTGTGGACATCTCAACCTTCCTAGAGGAATTATATTGTACATCTTTATTTTGGGTTTTCACGAATCCTACTACCAAGGAAAGGGTATCCTTATAGTAGTATGGTACTATTAAGACTTCCTTAGTAAGCAAGAAAAATCAAGTGTTTTTGTTGTCAAGAGTTTCTTCATAATCTTAGTAAACCCAAGAGTATCATTCCATAGTGGATAATGGAACCAAAGGTTGAGATACCTTAGAGAGTGGAGTATTTGTTGAGTAGGCCCAAACCACTTAATTTCCCTATGTACTCATTGTTGTATATATGCTTGTGTCTTCTACTGTTATCTTTTTCTTGCACTTGCACATTTGTTCAATTTTCCAATCTTACTTGGTTTTGTGTTTTGCCATACACCCTATTTTTGAGACTTATAGAATAAAGCATGTCTAAAGGACTATTATCCACTCCCTCAAATAAACCATTTGGTAGACTCTACAACCAACCATGAAAGGCTCAGTTTTATAAATGTGTTTTTAGGATACCACTAGCTCAAGATGCACAAGGAAGACAAAGAAAAGATAGCATTCGTGATAGACCAAGGTATGTATTGTTACACAAAATGCCCTTTAGTATAAAGAATGCAAGTGCAACTTTATAAGTTTAGTCAACAAATTTTTCAAAAACTAAGACTGGGAGGAACATTGAGGCTTACTAGGATGGCATTTTGGTGAGGAGCAAGAAAGATGTTAACCACATTGCAAGCTTGGAGTAGACTTCCCATGTGCTATGAAAGTATCATATGAAAGTGAAGCTAAAGAAGTGCACCTTTAGAGTCTCTACAAGGAAATTTCTTGGTTTTATGGTATTTAATAGGGGAATTGAAGCCAATCTCGAGAAGATCCAAGAACTCATTGATATGAAGTCTCCACAATTTTTCACTAGGTATAATAGTTGGTAGGTCAAATGGCCATCTTGACCCACTTTTTGGCAAAGTTATCAAGAAAAGGGACACCATTCTTCAAATTCCTAAGAAATTCAAAGTCTTTCTAGTGTATAGAGCAGTGTGAGAAATCTTTCCAACAACTCAAGCAATACCTCTCCAAATCATCGCTCCTATCATCCTTGAAAATAGGAGAAATGTTGTATTTGTACCTAGTAGTGATTGCCAAAGCAATTAGCTCTATGCTGGTAAGAGAGGAAAGTAAGATTTAGAGGCCAATACTATGCTAGCAAAATCCTCAAAGGAGTAGAGGTATGATACAAGAAGGTTAAAAAATTTGCCTTTGCAATGGTGATAATGTCTAGGCAGCTAAAGTCATACTTCGAAGTACATCTAATGATCATTTTCGCTGACCAACCCCTAAGACAAGTTTTCTCGAAACCTAAAAGCTCTAGAAAAATTATAAAGTGGATGGTCAAACTCAACTACTATGAGATAAAGCACATGCCTAGACCAACAATCAAGCACAAATCCTAACTAATTCCATCACAGAATTCATAATGGATGACCAAGAAATCATTTGACCCACCCATGTTATCCAAAATTAATTTTTTATTTCCTATATTAGTGAGATAGGTTTGATGAAAAATATGTTTAAATTTCATCGTATTTCATTGGGAAAATTCATACATTAGAAAATTTTGGTCTTAGATAAATCTAAAATAACATTTAGGGACCCCATTTATGGACTTACCCTTTTCATTTCCTAAGACTTAATTATTTTCTAGCATGTAAATAGCTGGTGGCTTTCATATGGGCTCCATCCTTGTTTATCTTAATTAATAACATCATGATATTGCATCTAATCCCAACTTTTAACTAGTGTCATCAAATACTAGTTTTAGAACTTTGGAAGTGGCATCTGAAAGTTTCAGAGAGAAAAAGAAGAATATTCAAAGGCTTCAAAGGTGATGTAGATATGTTTAGCAGGATGTTTTGAAGGCTTCAAAGGGAGCTTCAAAACTTCAGAAGTAGCATCTAGAAGAAGAAGAAGAAGAGGGATGTTTAAAAGAAGCTTCAAGCTTCAAAGTATGTTTGGAAGGAAGCTTCAAGCTAGCTTCAAAACAGAAGACAGAAGCGTCAAAGGTGAAGAAATAGTCATTGGGAATAATAACACTTAAAGGGAACTTTAAAACATCTAAAGGTGGCTCAGATGTTTTGGTAATGTAGTCATTGATAAGGGTTAGGACCATCAGATCTTCAAAGATGCTTAAGAGGTTCGACTACTCACTTCAAAAGTATTAAAGATGTAATCTAAAATAATCAAAAACTTACCAAAAGAAAGTGCAACAACTAGAATGGTTTCATAACTTATAAATAGAGGTTCCAATGAAGAAGAAGAAAACTCTTGAGTGGATTAAACACAAATCTATCTTAAGAACTCAAGTCTCTAACATGCAATTTTCTCAAGGTGCTTCAACAAATAAAAGAGTTCAAAGTTATATATATATACCGCTTCAAAGGAGAATGAAAGCACTTTGAGGTTTAACGTTTATCATTTGTATTAGAGTTTTAACTATTTGTACATATAATATTTGTAAGGGGGAGTTGCTGGTTAGCTTTAGAAACCAATGTATATGAGTTTCTAGTGAGCCCAAAGGAAAACCAGGTTGTATAAGTTGTTAGTGGGGTCAAGGAAAAGCAACATTGTAAAGTTGCTGGTGAGCTCGTGAAAACCAAAATGTAAGCTCAAAAAACCAAAGAAGGTGTGATTCCACATGGTATAGTAGAACCCAAGGTTGGGAAAACCTTGGAGAGTGGAGTAGGTGCCAAGGGAGCCTAAATCACTATAATCTTTATGTTCTTATTGTCTTATTGTCTATGTTCTTGTGTGCTTTCACTACATTCTATTTTTTGTACTTGCACATCTCATCTATTTTCCCCATCTTACTTGGATTCTTTCTTTGCCATACACCCTATGTATCATAGTAGGTTGGAACCAACATATTAATAGTTAGACAATCAATTATGATTGATATAAAAAGCTATCTAGTTAAACACTTTTCTACACACATTAATTAATTAATTAATACATTTTTATATATTTGTATCAAGACTAAAATTAGTTCCTAAATAAATAGTCATATATTTAGGAAACTTATGAAGATAGTCGAGATTTCCTAAATATATTTTAGTGTGAAGTAATTTTAATTATTGACCTAAATCTCACCCAAAAATTTATAAGTTTGAGGTAAGGGGTGGGTTATACTTTTAAAAGTAGGGTTTAGGTTATAGTTGGGTTTTTTAGATTAGACTCTCAAGAAATAGTACTCTGGCTTGGTATTTATTAACCTAATTTGACTCTATTTATGCCCTTAAATATGATGCATAACATGCAGTATTTGTAAAAAAAGATGAATTATGGAGAGCAACATGAGTACCTAATTAAAGTAGTATCAAATAATATAAATGATAGGTATTTGTATATACAATTACTTAGAGGATATGTTATATGTATTTCTCAATATAGTGTTAGTGTTAATATTGAGAGTTTTAATGTGGACATGTATATTATATTGATGACTTGCTTATGTTACGAAATCACATATTCACTAAAGTGATTGTCTCCCACCTATAGTTGGCCTAGCTATGCTAATTTAAAGTACCTTCATAGGATTTTACCATAAATTGATGATTTTTCTAGATATTAGTACAAGAATATAGTGGTTTGAATCTCCAATCACACCTAAATATTTGGTGCACTCAATGTAATATCAAATATGGGTTAAAGATATCTCTTACTTATTTGATTTGATTTTATTGAGTTTGACTAACTTGCTAATATTTAAACTTGTATGTTTGTGTCGTTTATCATGAAAATAAGTCGATTTAATATCTTTAGGGATAACAATACCATGATTACTATTTATAGTATAATGGCATTTGCCAAACTATTGTGTTGTAGATTTGCACTCTACGAAAATAGAAAAATTCCTTAAAATATCCATAATCCATTAATTATTTTCCATGAATAATGAGTAGAAGACATATTCATTCAAATCAGGAAGCATGATGATTCGCTAGCTAAGATAGAATCTAAGCAACTTGTTTATCAAAATCCAATATATTTCCTAATGGTTTGTGAAACATTTCCAGCATAGGCGACTAGGAAGATGCCTCATCATATCATAGATAGGTGGCTTAAAATTTAATTATTGCAACTCAAAAGGCTATATTTATATGATGTCTATGTAAGAAAATTTTACACTTGTATTAGGGATATGCAACATAAATACACAATCAATATATAAGAGTTTGCATCATATATACTTTATCAGGATTAATATAGAACATTTAGTTACCCTAGCATGCAACTATATTTGCAAATTTTTTGTTCAATGCTTGGCAATCTTATGGGTTTTTCTAAGCTATAACTAATAGCAGATTTGATGTTTACTAGGCTTAACTAGAGGTGCCTAAAAGGGAAGCTATTTGGTGAGCTCTGTTCATTGAAAAATATGTGCACTTTGCATTTTCAAGCCTAGGTTCAATGATCTAGCTTGTTATTGAGTCTAGGTGTGTAGTTTTAATAACAACAAAACTTATCCAAGACTTGTGCTTAAGATAATGATGTTTTGCTAACTTTTGGAGTGACAGAGGAACTCATAGAGGAGACAAGTGGGCCACTAAGGTCTGTCTTGTGCACTAAAACCACATTTACAGATCATAGGATGTTGAGTCTAACTATAACACTTGGGGTGTTGAAAAACAAAGTAAAATTTTTTTTTATCATGGTGATGAATTAATATGAGGAAACAATTTGTTATGACATGACATGATTCAAAAGCATAAGTTATATGTATATGTGAATGGTTATGTGATTTGGTTTGTAGTTATCCAAGGGATATTATGATGCATTTAATAGTATTATGAGAAAATTTTTGCTCCACCATGTATAAGAATGAATGGCAAAAAATCTTTGAAGCCAGTTGTTATATAATGAGGATGATTAAGAGTCCATGTATTTGGACATGATTTTGATTTATTTGAAGGAAATTATTGTGTATTTTAATGATGTATTAATGGGAAAAAATCATGGCAAAAATGTATGAGAAAAATGGGAAGTAAAACATGTTGGAAATTCAAGTAAAAAAGGGCAACGGCTTGGGCATTGCAGTGCCACATCCAATGCAAAATAGGTGACAAAGGGGCATGCCGATCAAACCTTTTAGGGGTTATTTCAGCCCATTTTTATTTTCTTTCTTTCTTTTCCCACAGCCAAACCCTCACACCCGATGCCTCTTTTGGTCATTTTTCATGTGATTTCTTGAAAAAAAAAACATGCTTGCTTAGGTGTGTAATCCATTATTCACATGCCCAAATTCTGGAAGAAATGAAGAAATGAGGTTGGTGCAATTCATGAATGATTCTTGGAGAATTAAGGTTGATTCCTTGTTTAATGATGGAAGTCATGATTGGGATTTATGGTAAGTTAGTTTTCCCCCACCAAATTCAAGAATTTTTTTTCACTATGGTTTTGTATATGTTGTGAACAGTAATTTTTGGGGAAGATGATAAGAAGTATTGTTAAATTCATGGGGGAGATGAGTAATCAGTTAAATAGCAAGGTTTTGGAACTTAATTGGTCATGAGAAACTTAGTTTGGGTTGTTGTCCTTGTCCATTTAGATCTTGGAAAAAGGTTTTGTGTATAGGCTATGTGAACCACAAATTGACTAGATTAAAGGCCTAGTGGATTGTTCTTGAGGTTAATTGCATATGAATTTTGATAAATTTTCACTATATATTGCTAAAACTAAAATTATTTGTTGAGATACCTTGATGACCAATTATAAGTTAAACAATGCCCATAAGGTATTTGATGAAAGGTTTCATGGAGAATAAAGAGTGTTTAAATAATTTCAAAGGGCAATTTGTCTATTATATCATGTAACATGGATGATATGTTGTAGAGAATGCATAACATCTATTGTACCTTATTGGACTTAGATAATTAAGAATGATGTTTATGAGATGCTTGATGAAACACCTCATTGAGAAATAATGTATAGAATGCATGTAATACATGATAAAGAAGAATCAAAGTTAGGCTGCGATATAGCTTATGTAAAGTCCATAGAAATTTCATTTAGACAATCACCCATGGGTGGACAGTAATGAGTAAACTATGGAATCTAAAAATTTAGTTAAAGGAATTTGATGCAACATATATGTAACTTAAATGTGGATACATGTTATACATGTGTGTAGGATCATTGAACATTGAATGGGGGTTGAATCATAGAACTTAAGAATGGTGAAAGGTTACTTAATTGAAGTAAGTAGGCTCTCTTTTCAAGTTGACTATATTGTTGAATGGGGATAGTAATTATCTCATTGAATGTATTTATTTGTATAAAGGCATGTAAGAATGGGTGGGGTTATTGGCTATTCCAGGAATCTTTGTTTTGTGTTATATGTATGCAATGTATTGATTGATGAGGGAATTTTCATATCCTAGAATTCTTTATGTGATGATTGGTGGAATGGCAAGCATTCCATGGCGGTATATTTATATAAATATGATATGGTATGTCTATGCTGGTATGGCATAATTTGATAGGTGGTGTCTGAATGGCACAGATATAATGTGCCCAGAGTGGCTTAAATATTGTGTGAAGTGCCTGAATAGCATGATTGAGATATTAGTTTGGATATGGTATAATAATAGAGTGCTTGATGTAATAATTGCATAGATATGATTAATATATGTTGTACCTAAATAGCACTATTATGATATGAAGCATCTGGATGGCACTATTGTGGTATAAGTCATCAAAATGGCCTCAACTTGTTAGACTATGTCTGGTTTGTGATATGTAAGATGATAGAATTATATAAAATGTACATTGACATGATGAGGATGTGAGCCTATGAGTATATTCTCAAGATAGTATTATGATGTATGTTTTCATGTTCTAATTGTGAACATGGTGGTAGTTTACTATGGTTTTCTATTTAGCCTACTTACTGAGCCCAGACTCACGCCTTCTTATTATATTTTTAGTTGGTAGGTCAAGTAATGGAGCCAACTGTAGGTTAGTGTTTATGAGCTGAGCTAAAGACACTATTAGTATGATAATCAAGATTGTATTTCCATTATGTATTTGCATATGATTGTATTTAAAAAGTTTTCAAATGTTGTATAGCAAAATGTATTGGCATATCATATTATGGATGGATGTGTAATATATTAGTTTATTTATTGCCATCATGGGGTGACTCTAATTCTTGACAAATGGGGTAGGTTGGTCCAGTTTAATGATTTAAGTTATTATTTTATACTTGTTAAAGAAATGATTTTATATGTGAATACTAATTGCACAGGTATATAGTCTTATATTTCAAGGTAGACTCCACTAGATTTTTAGTAGAATATTTCCCTTAGAAATGAAAAAATTAGAGGGGAATGGTAAAATGCGTAGGCTGCTCTGAGGGGTATGACACTAACCCTCTTTAATTACCTTGATTTTGATAATGAATGTGAATTAGCGACTAAATTTTGTGATGAGCAAACATGTGAGTGAAAAGTTTTGATACTAACAAGTTATTTTCCTAAGAAATGCATAAATAAATGAATAAAATAAGTAATCTACCTAAGAAAGTAACTTCAAAGTGATAAAGAATGCAAAACAAATATCAAACATGTATGAATAATCCACTCTTCAAGTTTCAAAGGAAGAAGGATAAGTAAATGCTCAGAAATCACTAGTATTGAACATCAGAAAATGCTTCAGAGGAACAAATACCAGTCTAAAATAGCTCTAAAAAAATTCAAAAGACATTTCAAAGGACTCTAAATACTTCAGAGGATGCATCAAAGGTTGCATGGAGTAGAAGACAGTTGGTCCCAAAGATTAGGCAAAAACTCAAGAAGGGAGGGGTGAATTGGGTACTTAAAAAAATTGCTCCACCCTTTTTAGGATTAATTGTCCCTCTAGCAATCAATCACTCAAATCAAAGCACAAATAAATAAGATATAAGGATTTTTATAGTGGTTTAAGTAAACACTCTAATCCACTCTTCCAAGAACACTTTCCTCTTAGTATCTTGGGTTCCACTGTTTCCAATAGTAGAAATACAAAAGTGCTCCTAGCACTCTTATAGATTCCAACTCTAAGGGGCATAAACAAAGTGCCCCCAGCACTCTTCTAGATTCTAGCTCTAGGCAATATGATCACAGTGCTCCCAACACTCTTCTAGATTTCAACTTTAGGGGGCATAAATAAATAGCTCTTATCTGCACTTAGACAGTCACAACTCTTCTTGAGTCTAGTCTCGATTACTAGCTCAAGTGATTTAAAAAGAGTCAATATTAGAAGTTAAAACACAATTATTTCTCTTAAGCACAAGGAAAGATTTCTGAAAATTAAATCCAAAAGTAAATGATCTTCCCAAAAGGTGGTTCAGAGCCTTCAAAGAAAGTTAAGGAAGGTTTGAATGTAAGGCTCTTGACTCTTAAAGGATTGCAAAAGGTTTGGCTCAGATCAATAAATGATATCAAGAGAATTTTGAATATTTTCCTTGATACTTGGTTTCTTCCTCCTGCTCCAACGATGTTTCATTTATAGCTACTTTGAATTCTAGCCGTTGTTAATGATAGAAAAACATTCTGATTAGCATGTTTGAATTTTTTGACTTTTGCTTAATCTTCATCTGCTAAAATGCCTACAACACTGACCTTGGAGAAGTTGATTTCTAGATTCTTAATAAGCATTGGTCGAGGTGTTGCTGCAATGGATGATTCTTTCATCAATATAGAAAGGGTGTCATTAATGCTAAATGGAGAGTAACATTTTAGTTTACCCATTGTTCATCTTTTACTTATGATAGACAAAGTATCTGTCCAACTATTCATTAAATAAAGTTCCTTCATCTTCTAGTCTGTCCATTGTAAGTAGCAAATGAATCATGGAGATGTCGTTTCATCACATTGTCTATTGAGTTATCTGTTGTAAGTAACAGACAGATTGCAGACAAATTATCCTTTCTAGTATTTTGTCTTGTGGATTGTCTGTTGAACTGTAGAAGTACAGATAACTTATTTCTTCAATATTTCATCTATTGAGTTGTCTATTATAAGTAATAGATGGACTGTTGGAGTACAGATGGATTTTCTTCATTGTTTCGTCTAATGGGTTGTATCTTAAGAGTAACAGACTAATCAATGAGGCACTGATGAATTTTCTTCACCACTTTGTCTATTGGGTTATCTATTATAGATAGTAGATGAGCTTAGTTGTACAAACAAATGCCTTGCTCTGCCAGAAAAACTCCTTTGTTGTGCCAAACGATCTCCACTTTTTCGCCTTATCTGTTTATAATAGACGATCATTGGCTCACTTATGATAGATGAAGTTTGCTGCTTTGCATTCATCAGATATAATTTTCACTTTGACAAATGAATGGAGACTTAGTTTAATCCTTTTCATTTGAGCTTTGTCTATAATGGTACTTAGTCTTTTACTTCTATAATCGCCCAAGCCTTTATGCCTTAGAATATATTTTTTGTGTTCATTTTTTTGTAAGGCTTGCAACTTGGTTCAGTCTTTTACTTCTATAATCGCCCAAACCTTTATGCCTTAGAGTATATTTTTTGTGTTCATTTTTTTGTAAGGCTTGTAACTTGATTCTGCATACTAAAAGCTTGGAAACAACCATTAGTATATAATCTTTAATCAAGTTTTACTTATCATCAAAATCATCAGTTTATACTAACAAAAACAAGGTGTAAATGCTTCAAAGACAGCTTCAAAGGTCCGATGAGCACTTCTGAAGTGAACTTCAAGTTTGAAGGTTTCAGAGGTTAAGATTAGAAGAAGTAACCAAGTTTTAGAGGTCTAAAAGGACATCTAGAACTCAGTCCAGAATGAAGAAATTCTTCAAAGGACATGTCAGAAGGTAGACCTCAACTTCAAATGTCTAGAAAATTAGCCATTACAAGAAGCTGGAATTGTCAGCATTCAGAAACAACTTCGGAGCTTAGATATTGAACTTCAGAGTTCAGAAATACCTTGTTGGAATGGAATTCATTGACCTAGTAGAGTTTAGAAGTTCTGGAATGAAGTTTCAGAGGCCTAAAATTTAATGCAACAATGGTAACTAATAACACCACCTGAGCTTTAGAGTCCTAAAGTTTAACTTTAGAACCTCTAAAGAGTGCTAATTGGAAAGATTATTTTAAATGGAGAAAATGAATCTTAAAATGGTCTGATAATTTTCAAAAATAACAATTAACGACTAAATGCTCTTCCAAGAGTATAAATAGAGGATTCAAATAGATGGAATAGTAGTTGAATGAATTAAAATGAGCATTTACAAAAGCTTTCAAGTTTTCTTCCAAGATTTAACTCCAATTGGGCTAAACTCTGACCAAGCATTCAAAGCTACATCTGAATTGAACTTCAAGGAGTTTAAAATCTTTGATTTTATTGCAAACTTTGGTTATTTATTTGTGCTTTAAATTCTGTATAACCTGCCTAAGTAAGAGGCATTTATTTTGTACAATCTATCATTGTTTTATCTTTCTGCAAGCAAGGGGCTTGTAGTGTGAAAGTGTTTTAATCAGTGTGTGAGTTGTTGGTGAGCTCAAAAAACCAACATATATTTTAATCAGTGTGTTGATCAAGTGTTAGTGGAACCTGAGTGCAAGAAGAAAGCAGAGAAGTGGAGTAGGAACCCTGCTTAGGCCAAACCGCTATAAAAACTTGTGTTCAAGTGTACTATGTCCTCTTTATTTTATTTCAATACTATTATTTTTAATTAGGTCAAAATTTTTAAAAGCTTAATTCACACCCCCCCCCTCTTGAGCTACCATAAGTAAGGAACTAACATAAAACCAATAGAGGAAGCCATAGAAAAAGTGCCCAGGTGATAGAGGTTTATCATGCTTTCTACCTATGTGAGTGTTTCGAGTCATGTTGATAGAGGAAACGTGTAATGTCCATAAAGAATTGGCAAAGGCAACAAAGGTATGCCATCATTACTGTCCATGTGGATAAATTTGGATTATGTTGATAAAGAAATCTTGTGATGTCTGCATAGGAACCTATGGAGGTCTGTTGAGATCTCTAAAATGGTCATATTCCATAAAAAAAAATAGAGGAGACCACAGAGTTCTTTGAGCCAACTTTTGCCAATAGAGGAATTAATGGAGGAAACAATATAGGTCTGTCATCCTAATGGTCAGATCATGTGAAATTTCAAAAAGGCATCTAATGGCTATTTTTTAGTAGTATTCTTTTAAATGATCAAGAACCTTTTGAAACTTATAAATACAAGTTTCATTAAAGAAAAAGAAGATTCTTGAGGGTTCTATGAGTTAAAAATAGTGCATTCACAAGAAACCTAGCAATCTTCTAAGTGCATTCACTCTACTGTACCTTAACATTCAACAAGCTTCAAGTTATATCAAATACAACTCAAGAGGAGTCTGAAATACTTTGTATTAGTTGAGTATTCTTTATCCTTGAGCTTATTTTGTGTATATATTAGCCTATTTAGAGGCATTCATTTGTACAATATTTATTTAGATTTTTAGGTTTTCTGCTACTAAGGGATGGGAGATCCTTGTAGTAGTATTATATTGTTAAAGTTCCCTGATAAGCTTGGTGAAACCAAATGTTGTTATTAAGAGTTCTTGATGATCTTGGTAAAATTAAGGGAGGTGAAATTCCATAATAGATAGTGGAACCCAAGGTAGGGATACCTTAGAGAGTGAAGTAGGTGCTGAGTTGGCTCAAACCACTAACTTATATTTAGTATCAAAGCAAGCACTAAAGTTTGGATTTAAATGTCTTAAATATATACCTCAATGTGATACTATATGGTAAATAGTTTTGGTGGAACCATAGAGAGTCAATCAAGGGAGATAAAGGCTCAGTAAGGTATTGTATTTCTAGTCTTAAAATTTTACATTTCATGTTTCATTTTTATCCTTCATCTCTTTATCTCTCATAAGAAAACTATCTTGTGTATGGTTATGCAAGAAGAGCTATAAGGTTAATCATCTAATACTTGAACCATGGTGAAAATCATATAAGCTAGATGACTTTGGTTTGAAAGTGAGAAATAGCATTTACAATATGCATCTTAAGGGGAGTACTTCAATTTCACTTCTCAAATCCCCATCTCCCTTGTTTTGAACTAATTTTAACTAGAAAGGGAATATAAAAAGCACTTAGAAACTTTGTTTGAACCTTGAAATTTCAAATCCCTCACCCCCTAGTCCTTTTTTATTACAATAAAAAAGGGGATAATTATATGAATAGTTTCCAATTTAAGGAAAAATGAAGCAAAGAGGGGGAAAATAATAAATATGATGAAAATTTTAAAATATTTTAGAAATGTGAAATATGTAAAAATGTGGATTTTTTGGCATGCATGGAAATAAAACAAAATCCTAAGGCTTATTGAATGAGATAGATACAAGGTTCACACTTAGTTTATTAGCATGTATTGTTATTATCACAAGTCATCAAGTTTTATCATCATCAAAAAATGGAGTAAATGTTAAGTCTAGTTTTGATTATAATAAAACTTATTCATGACATGAGATTATGCTAATAAAGTTTTGATAAATTTTGGAGTGATAAAAGAACCCATAGGGAGACGAGATAGGCCACTGAGGTTTATCGTGCTCAGTAGAACCATGTTTGTAGAGCATAGGACCAACAAAGGAAGCCACAAAGAAAGTGCCTAGGTGACAGAAGTCTATTACATTCTTTGCTTGTGTGAGTGTTTTGAGTCATGTTGATAGAGGAAATGTGTAACGTCCATAGAGGAATTGGCAAATGCAAAAAAGTTCTATTGTGATTGCTATCCATTTGGATGAATTTGAATTACATCAATAGAGGAATCTCATAATGTCCACATAGAAATCCACGGAGGTCTATTAAGATCTCTAGAACAGTCATATTCTACCGAGGAGACAATAAAATTCTTTGGGCCAACTTATGTCAATAGAGGAATTAATAGAGAAAACGACAGAAGTCTTTTCCCCTAATGGTTGAATTTTGCGAAATTTCAAAAAGGCATCCAATGGTTATTTTTTAATAGTCTTCTTTCAAATAGCCAAAAATCTCTTTGAAACTTATAAATACAAATTCCATTGAAGAAAAATAGGATTCTTGAGGGTTATATGAGCTAAAAATGGTGCATTCATAAGAAACCTAATAATCTTCCAAGTATACTCAATCCACTGAGCCTTAACGTTCAACGAGCTTCAAGCTACATCATATACAACTCAAGTGAAGTCTTAAACACTTTTTATTCATTCAATATTTGCATACATATAGCCTATTTAGAGGCATTTATTTAAATAATATTTATTTGAGTTTTTGGGTTTTCAGCTACCAAGGGAAGGGAGATCTTTGTGTCAGCATTATTGTATATGATTTTTATGATAACAAAACTTGTATTAAGATAAGAAATTTGTATGCTTAAATCTCTAATAATCATATGCATTATTATAAATTGCTAAATTTTAATTAATACAAATACATAATCATGAATGATCAATTATTCAAGCATATATTCTTACTTTATGGTGCGTGTAAAATTAGTTACTCTTTACTGCATAAATTTGTCAAATCAAACTAAGCACTATAATCACTTAAGCTTTCATATTATGCATTTAATGGAGATGTATATGATCCTTGCTTCACAAAATATTACAATTGCATGAGGATAAATATATGGTGATATTATATATGAAAGCTAACAATGTAGCAAGTGCAGAAAAGCTTAGTATAAGATCATGATCATCTGCAACAAACTGTCACAACTAGCCGACACATTCCTTTGAAGCCCTAAAATTTCTTGAATGGAAGGAATTTTTTTATAGTGTTAAAGGTACCGTATATATATAATTTGTAATATAAATGAAAAATCATGATGGACATGATGGATGAATTAAGTATTATGGTGTACAAGAAGAAATTTCAGTGCTAGAAAAGCTCAGAATACATGATAGGTGGGCCGCATGTGCCTCTGTCGGTACACACCGCTAGAGAACTATGGGGGGTGGAGCTTAAAATGCTCCAACAGCCACATTTTCTAGCCCCATCTGTCCCTAGCCTCCTCCTTTCATTACCAAGTTTCAAAAAACTCTATTTCACATGGAATTGGACAAAATAAGTTGGAAAAATTGATGATAATTAGCTTAGCAATACCCCAGTATCAAGCAAATGCTAAATTCAATAAATTGAGATCATGGAAGTTGAAGAACAAATTGGGGTTTCGCGCTACAACTCAGATTTCGGAATTGTAGTCAGGAAAATTCAGAGGTAAGTTATTTTTACTAGTAGTTAACATTATTTACTAGATAGATCAGTTAAATTCCAGTCCATAGAGTAAGATTTTATTGTTGGAAGGTTAGAAATTGGGCAAAACATGAAATTGATAGTGAATTAGATGTTTTGAATGTAGATGACAGTATGAATTCAATTTAAATATGTTTTTAAGTAGTTTGGGACAGAAATCCTAACTTGGAGATATTAAACATATTGAATTTTGGAAAGTGCACTTTAACTATTTGATGAAATAGTACTAAGAAGATTATAGCATGATTAATCCTGGTTAGAGAGTCAATGATTTTCTTTTTATTAAAGTTTAGCTAAGTATGTGGATAGTACTTAAACAGATTTAGGTTATGGAATAAGAATGATACATGTGGTAAATTTCTGCACTTAAATGATTAGGGGATATATGCTTTGAATGTAGGAGTCCCAAATTGTGAATTCAGACTTGGCCATATAAGGATCATAGCGAAAGAGAAGTGTGTTTGATAAACACAAGGTAAGCAAGGTTACTTTCTTATGAAATTATATTAAATTTTGAATCATGCTTCATTGGCATAGTTTAGTTGTATGGTGAGTGAATTTTGGGGAAAGCTATTATTACATTTTGGATATGAATAAACTTTACAAATTGTGTAGTAGGAAATTTGGAAACAAAGAGAGTTATGTATTGATCAAGGACATAAATATAATTGTGAATTTTAATTAGTATGTGTTGAGCATTTGAACTTTCTCAAAAGTTAGGCATGCAATGCCTTATGTAAGTAGCATGATAGTATATGCAAGATTGCTACATAAGATAGGTAAAAATGATGGAGAAGAATCAAGGTTAAATGAAGTGGATTAAGATAAAATTAAAGTGGTTAAACAAAGGAAACATAGGGACACCTAGAGAGGGACAATAGAGTAAATTTTCAAGAAAAACAAGAGGGCAACAGGGTCCTTGCCATGGCATGGAACTCAACAAAGTGCAAGAAAAGGAGACAGCAGCCCCATGCCATGACATGGCATTTCCTTGCCACGATACAAAATGTCCCTATCAAGGCAAGAGCTCATTATGAACAATATATTTTTGTATGGTGTAGCCCTACCCTAGCATGGCATTTCCCTGCCCTAGCATGGCATTTCCCTGTGAACAATAACTTTTGTCATTTTTTGCTATTTTGCATATTTTGTCAATTTGAGTATATTTATAATATTTATGCTAATTAAAGGTATGTTTTATTGTAACTTTATCAAAGAACATTAGAAATATATTAAAGACATACGGAGATGCATGTTTTGATAATCAGTGGAGTAGCATAAGGAACTATTAAGGAGAACATTTGTACTTGAACTTGATGTCTTAATTGAGTATGAAATAGAATTTGGCTATCTATTTGAGAATTGAATATGTTAGATAAATTGTGATTATATGATAAATATTGAATGATCTAAGGTTTTATATTATAAATACCATGGGTTGATGATTTAATGGACTATCCTAATATGCTGAGTAATTTGAGTAAGAATTTCATATTTGTCAATATATGATTTATAGCAAATTAGGTTTGGATGCCTATCGAGGTGGCTATCTAGTTATTGAGATCCCGCCCTTGGTAGGGTTTTGTTTGTTTAATACCACCTCTCTTGGCAAAGAGGTCTGATCAACCTATTATTTATGAGACTCCTCTGATTACTTAGTACGTTTAAATGGAAAGCCTATGACCCCTGAGTTGCTGTGAAGGTGGGATATTTCAATTCTCATAACATTCATAACTAAGGTAGTAGGGAAAGACCAGAATACATTAAAGTTGTA
>JAYJMB010086260.1:0-20946 GCA_036873735.1 Pouteria campechiana | reverse complement strand
GGCATTATGTGATTTGGGTGCAAGTATTAACTTAATGCCTTTCTCTATTTTTAGAAAATTAGGATTGGGAGAGGTCAAAACAACCATGATACCATTTCAACTTGCTAATCGTTCAATCAAATATCCAAGGGGTATTATTGAAGATGTGTTGGTAAAGGTTGATAAGCTCATTTTTCCTGTTGATTCATAGTTTTAGATATGGAAGAAGATAGGGAGGTACCACTTATCTTGGGTAGACCATTCCTAGCAATAGGAAGAACTCTTATTAATGTTCAACAAGGAAAATTAACTCTTAAAGTTCAAGATGATCAAGTCACCTTCAATGTCTTCGAAGCAATGAAATATTTTTCGGATGCTAATTATTTATTTGCAGTTGAATCTATTGACAGGTTAGTAAACAATTTTTCAAGAAAGTGTGGTTGAAGAACCACTGGAAGCATCCTTGACTCTACCAAGCAATAGAGAAACTAAGAGAGATGATGTAAAGGATTATGAAAAGTTTATGGAGGCAAACCCACCCTATTCAAAGCAACAATCACCAAGAGTTGAGGAGCTAGGACAAATCAACAAAAAGCTTAAGCCATCTATAGAAGAACCTCCTATTCTTGAACTTAAACCTTTAGCTTCTCATTTAAAATATGCTTACTTAGATAAAGTTTCTTCTCTACCAGTGATTATTTCTTCTTCTTTGTACGATGGAGGAGAAACTACTAAGAGTATTGAGAGAGCATAAAGGTGCAATTGGATGGAAAATTTCAGATATTAAAGGAATCAACCCTTCACTTTGCATGCATAAAATTTTAATGGAGGAGCAATACAAACTCACTATCCAACATCTAAGGCATTTGAACCCAAAGATGCTAGAAGTGATGAAAGCAGAAGTGATCAAAGGAATCATTTATTCTATTTCTGAGAGTCCATGGATAAGCCCTATGCAAGTTGTACCAAAGAAGGGAGGTATGACTATTTAGAAAAATGACAACAATGAATTGATTCCAACTAGAACAGTTACTAGATGGCGTGTATGTATTGATTAGAGGAAATTGAATGATGCCATTAGAAAAGATCACTTTCCTTTACCATTCATTGATTAGATGTTGGAAAGACTTGCAGGACATGCATTTTTTTTCTTTTTCGATGGTTACTTAGGTTATAATCAAATTCCCATTGCACCAGAAGATTAAGAGAAAACTACATTCACTTGTCCATATGATACCTTTGCTTTTAGAAGAATGCCTTTCAGTCTTTGCAATGCACTTGTCACTTTTCAGAGATGTATGATGGTCATTTTTTCAGATATGGTTGAGGAATATATTGAGATTTTCATGGATGATCTTTCTGTTTTTGGCTGATCATTTGATTCATGTCTGTATAATTTGGTTTGGTGTTGTAAAGATGTGAGGAGACTAACCTTATTCTAAATTAAGAGAAGTGTCATTTTATGATGCAGAAAGGGATAGTTCTTAGACACAAGATTTCAGAAAAAGGAATAGAAGTTGATTGTACCAAAGTGGAGGTCATCAAAAAATTGCCTCCACCCACATCTATTAAACTTAAACTTGTCAAAGGATTTTTGAGGCGTGCAGGATTTTATAGATGGTTTATCAAGGACTTTTCAAAAATTTCTAAAACCTTCTCTAATCTATTAGTCAAGGATGTACCATTTAACTTCTCTGATGATTGCTTGCAAGCCTTTAATGCTTTGAAGGATAAATTGGCTTCAACACCAATCATGGCAGCACCAGCATGGGATATACCTTTTGAGTTAATGTGTGATGCAAGTGATGTTGCCATAGGAGCTGTTTTGGGACAAAGAAAGGGGAAAATTTTTTAGATAATTTACTATGCTAGTAAGACCTTATTAGGAGCCCAACTAAATTATTTAACAAGTGAAAAGGAACTCTTGGCAATAGTTTTTGCTTTTGATAAATTTCATTCTTACTTGATTGGTTCTAAAGTGATTGTTTATTTAGATCATTCAGCTCTGAAATATTTACTTGCAAAAAAAGAAGCAAAGCCTAGATTGATTAGGTGGATTCTCTTACTGCAGGAATTTGATTTGGAGATTAAGGATAAGAAGGGAATTGAGAATCTAGTTGCAGATCACTTTTCCAGAATTCCAACTACAAAAGATGAGGAGACTCCAATTCTTGAAGAATTCCCTGATGAGCATATATTTCATGTCAACTCCACACAAACACCCTGGTTTGTTGATTTTGTGAATTATTTGGCAAGTAATATTTTACCCCCTCACATGTCACCACAACAGAAAAAAAAATCTTTTTTGATGTTAAACATTATCTTTAGGAAGGACCTATTCTGTTCAAAATTTATGTAGACCAAGTGATAAGGAGATGTGTACCAAAGGAGGAGATGGTAAGTATTCTACAACATTGTCATAATGGAGAGGCAGGTGGGCATTTTAGTTCCACAAAAATTGCAGCTAAGGTTTTCCAATCTATTATTGGCCAACAATTTTCAAATATGCACACAGCCATGTACTCTCCTGTGATAGATGTCAGAGAATAGGAAATATCTCTAAGAGAAATGAGATGCCTTTAAACAACATTCTTGTTTGTGAATTAGTTGATGTCTGGGGTATTAATTTCATGGGACCATTTCCCTCTTCCTTTGGCCATAAGTACATTTTGGTAGCTATAGAGTATGTGTCTAAATGAGTGGAAGTTGTTGCAATGCCAACAAATGATGCTCGGGTAGTGATCAAATTTTTTGAAGAAAAATATTTTTACTAGATTTAACACTCTTAGAGCAATCATTAGTGATGGGGGAACCCATTTTTGCAATAAACAGTTTGATACACTTCTTCATAAATATGGAGTTACACATAAGATTGCAACCCCTTATCATCCTCAGACTAGTGAACAAGTGGAAGTTTCAAATAGGGAAATCAAAAGAATTTTGGAGAAAACTATGAATGCTTCTAGGAAAGATTGGTCAGTAAAACTTGATGATGCACTTTGGGCATATAGGACTGCATTCAAAACACCCATTGGGATGTCTCCTTTTAGGCTAGTATTTGGAAAGGCTTGTCATTTACCTATGGAATTAGAACATAGAGCATATTGGGCACTAAAATTTTTAAATTTTGACAGGAAACTTGTGGGAAAAGAAAGATTGCTACAATGAGGCTTATTAGAATGCCAAAATATACAAAGAGCATACAAAGAGATGGTATGACAAACACATTCTAAGAGGAGAGTTTGAAATTGGCCAAAAAGTGTTACTTTATAACTCTTGCCTTAGACTATTTCTTAGTAAGTTATGATCCAGATGGTCAGGTCCTTTCACTGTCATAAGGATACTGCCATATGGGACAATTGAAGTTGCTCATGATACCAAGGGAACATTTAAAGTGAATGGTCAGCATCTTAAGCCATACTTTGAAGGAAGATATGACAAGCAGAAGTTCACATTGGACTTGAAAGAACCAACTTAAAGAAAGAGATAGTCAAGCTGAAGGCTATAAATCAGAACTACTTCCTCATCCCTTTGCTTTTAGGATTTTTAGTCTAGCTTAGTTTGCTTTAATTTTTCTTTTTCTTTTGATTTTTTTTGTTTACTTGATTTTAGATAATTCTATATTGCAGTCATCAATAGTTTGATCAACTCTTGTCTACCAGAAAAGAAGAATGGTTCACTTTAGACATGAAAGTTGAATTCATGAGAAATAGACAATCTGAAGTTTCTTTGTTCTCTTTGCATTTAGCTTAGTTGTTTGTTTTGTTTAATCCATTTGGACAGAATTTTTAGTTATATTTTGATGTTTCTATTGTAGAAGTAAGAACCTGATTTCAGATTGAGCATAAAAGTTTCATGAGATTGTAGATTATGTGTCAAGCATCAAAATTGTCAGAAATTTGTAAAGGATACTAATAAATTTCAGAAAAAGAGGATTGGAATGCACTTCATTTAGGATAGCTCTTAAACTTAAACTTTTTTCATTATTTCACATTAAGGATAATATTTGATTTAAGTTTGGGGGTGTTTGGGGAGTTACATTCAGATTTACAACTAAGATTTCTAATTTGCATTCAGTTTTCGAATTTATTTTTTTTCAAATTGGGCATAAATTTTCTCTATGAGCATCTCTTTTGATAACTTAGCTAAATAAATCCAAGAGTAAATTGTGTTACATTGTTGAAATTGAATAGGATGGATTCTCTTTTAACAATTAAGTAACATATGCTGAGTTTTTTATTACCATTGCACATTATTGAGAAAGAAGGATAGGTGCTACCTAGTGATTTACTGATTCTTATGATAAGTCCTTCTTTTCATGACTGATGAAAATTTCAATTAGCACATTATGTTAAGATTATGCAAAGTGTATGTGGATTAGTGATGATGTTGTGAATTCAACAACATATTCTGGTTAACACAAGCATGCTAGAACTTATTTAATTATTCCTCAAGGCGAAATCCTAGAAAATATATTTACTTGGAAATGATTTAGGCATCGTTTGATTAGTTTGAGCCTTTCAAGCTAATCTAGTATATTCACTATCACTAGTATCTTCGTTGAGCTTTAATGAGAGAGAATGACACATACAAAGCATGTGAAAGATCACCATTCAATTTTTCTTTCTTTAGCCTCATTATTCAACCCTTTTTAGCATGAAAAACTATGATTGACCTGTTAAGAGAAATATTCTAAACATAAGATTGTAGAGAGGTACATGAGTACATAAGAATTTAAGTTTGGGGGAGTTAAAGAGAAGAATGCTAAAAGAAGAGGACAAAGGACAAAAGGGAAGAAATCAATAAGGATTTATCCTTCAATTGGGGGGATCATATGTCCATGAACTCAATAGAAAATAAGTTTGGAGATGTGGTAGTAATATAGCCCATAGTTTGGGGGATCACATCCTAATGAAAGTAAAAGAAATAAGTCTAGAGTGTGGTAGTAATACAACTCGTAAAATAGATAAAACACCAAATAAAAAGTTAAGAGGTTGAATATTCATGTAAAATGCAGATATGATCTCTTACTTTGTGTACCCTTATTCCCTTTTCTTGTTAGCTAAACCCATGGCCCCATTACAAGCTTAACAAAGATCTATTGATTCAAGTGAATAGAGTTTTCTACATTAGTGGAGAGGGATTATGAAAAGTAAGCTTATGGAGTGTTTTGTGAAGATCATTAAAATCACTAGTTTTCACATTATTGTGTGAAAAACATGCATGTAGTATGAAATTAACACTGCACACACACATTTTCATTTCATGAAAGGATTGATGAAGCATGGGTTTCATGAGATCTCTTGAAAAATATCTTGAGTAATTTCTGAGATATGTGCACATGTGTAATTTGTCTGGCATGTTACTGATTGTTTGAAAGCAATTTTCCTGATTAATTTAAGAGTTCAGATTGTTATTTTGCTCGAGGAGGATCAAAAGCTAAGTTTGAGGTTATTTCATAAGATCATAATATATCATGATCTTTATATCTAAATACACATTTCAAGATCTTCTTTTAATATTTTTTTAGTGGATATTGCACTTAACAGAGTCTGTTTTATTGATATGTAAAATGAAACTAAAGATTACAAAAGATGTTACTTTAAAGCAATTTCTAGGACTGATGGAGGCATATTTGGAAACTCTATTCGACATGAAGGTTTTAGTACTTATTCTTATCTTTCCAATGCAATAACAATCATATGATTATGAATTTATATAAGAAAGTTATAGCTAAAAAGTGAAACTATCTATAGAGCATTACATTCGTCTACTGCTTCATTTGACAAAAGGCTTCACTTTGAAGGCTTATAAATCATAAAATGTGGATGATTCATACAAAGTGATCAAAATAAAAGTTGTATCCCCTGAAATTATCTATCCAATGCAAAAATAATGTAGTAATTATGAGTTTTTACAAGAAAGTTATGATCAAAATAGTGGTACTCTCTCCAAAAATCTCTAAAGCAGAATGTTTATTCCAAAGTTCGCCATCACAAAAGGTGGTACTTTGAAGGACCACGACTCAAAATATAAGTAGAATTAGGAAATGTGATTAACATGAAAGTTATAGATCTTGAAATTATATATCTAATCTAATAAAAATAATTCAATTTGGAGTTTATATGAGAACATTATGATGATTCTACTAAAAATGCTCTAGAACATCAAAAACTCCGAAGCAGAATTTTTCTCCGAAGTTCACTTAAAAAAACTCCAAAGCAAAATTTTTTCTCCGAAGTTCACTTCAGAGAACTATGAAGCAACGATTTTTTCTCCCAATTTTACTTTAGAGAACTCTAAAGCAATAATTTTTACTCCGAAGTTCACTTCAAAGAACTCCGAAGCAGAACAAAAATCTCCAAGGCAATGATTTTATCTCTGATGTTCATTTCAGAGAACTATGAAACAAGAATTCAAATTTTTGCTCGATTTTCATGCCTCCAAAGCAGCCTAATAATAAACAAAGTTTAAAATTAAAGCTTGGAATTAGATATTTTTGAAGCAATTGCAATCATCTGAGATATTTTTGAAGCAACTTTCTTTACATATGTTGCTAAAATTTTTAGAAGTTGTTACAATTTGTGGAAGGTAGAAAATACAAAGTTATTTTTAGAAGATGATTCTGGTGCTTGAAAGAATTGTAATTCATGGAGGAATTCTATTAAGACCCAACTGCTTGGGTTGTTTAAGGACAACCAGGAGTTCAGATCAGGGAGGAGTGTGGATCATAAACAGAGAATTGGACGAGGAGAAGAGTTTAGAGTAAAAAGATCATTGGAGAAAGCCGCTACAACCTGAACATTCTGTTTTCTTTCTAGTTTATCTTTTATTTTTGAATCAACATTCAATATTGGATTATGATGATGTTTATCAATTATTTAGTAGGTTTTAATTCAAATATGATGTTGTAAATTTTTATTACCTAGGATTAACTAAATCCTAGCAATGAAGCTTGTGTTTATGTTTGATTTTTGAGTTAAATTATTTTCTTTCTCATCATTTCTTCTTTTCTAAGCTTAATGCATGTATGTGCTTAGCTAGCATGTGCATGAACTGATATTCTTAATTTATACTCAAGAGAGGTGAATTAAGAATAGACTCTTGAATTGAAGAGCATATGATAAAATGAAGTCTAAAGATAACCATTGTACATGTGCAATCCATATGAATATGAACTTGCGAGCGCATATATTACACTTGGATGCTTAAGCTAAATGGGTTTATTAATTTGGATTTGCATAGAGATATAGTAAATCACTTTAATAGGCACACCTATCATAACACTTGAGGAAGGGTGATAGATACTTTAGTGCATCCGATTGACAATGAGAGGAATGATGATTTACTCAATGCAATTCATCAATACAATTGGATTTGCTAGGCAAAGTTGAATTCCTAGATATTTCATCAATTGATATTTCTTCATTTGCTCTTATAATTTGTCAACTCCATTATTTATTCAAATTTAGTTCTTATATCACCTACTGAATTTCATTCAATCAAATATTATTAATTTGATACAAGTTTGGTACGTAGTGTGTAACAACCTACTTCCTCGTGGGAACGATAGCCAAGTTACCTCATTATATTACTTGTGATCGTGTATACTTGCATGAGAGTCAATAGTATGGTGCTAAATATGTTTCAACAAATTTACACATAAAAGAAAGATAACTAAGATTAAGCACACCATGAACTAAAATATGTATATTTGAATAATTAAACATTCATCATTATGTATATTTTTCATATTATTAATTACTATTTATCAAATCATAATTATATATATGATTGTTAAGCATTTAAGAACACATATTATTTTATCTTAATACAAGTTTTGTTATCATCAAAATCATATATAATGATCCTGTAGACCCTCATGAAAATAAACACTCTACTCCCATGTCTATAGGTTTTGCTCAAATTCATTCCACTAGAAAGGATCTACCATAAGCTTGCCTATCATCTCATTCTCCACAACTATGAGCACATGCACAATTTTTAATCTAAGGACTTTTCAGGGGTTGTAATGGGGTTTAGGATCAAGGTGAGAAATATATGGAAATGTTGCTCAAATGCCATCAAAACTAGTGAAGCACAAATAAATCAACTCACGCTCAAATATAAAAGACATAAAACTATTCATTTCATTCAGCAACCTCTATCTTTGAATATATGATGTATTAACAGACCCCTTTCTTGGAATTTTGACATTTTTTTCTCTCTTTGTTTTCCATGTCTTAATGGGACTAACAAATTAAGAGTAAAAACATGTTCCATTTCACCAATCATAACCATACCACAAATTTTGATGCCCCCACACTTATTTTTAATACACCCATACATAGCACAATGATAAACAATGCTCCACGGGATAAAGTCATTGTTTTTCCTAGTTTTAAGCTTGTAACAAGGGTTCACAATAAAAGTCTATAAAGCTCAAAGGGGTTCAACAAAAGGAAAAATTTATTATAAGGTAGGCTTTTGGCTCATGTAGCTTATAACAAAGATGGTGTTAATCATGTTCATTCATGCATGTATCAATGTAATCTCAAAGAGAATCAATGCAAGTTCTGGAGAAACAAATCTATGGAAGAATATCTCTCGTGAAAGAAAAGAATGAGACTAATGTGCATGTTTCAGTCTAAATGTTAAAAATCCCACTAGCTTTTATCTTTAAAATTTAGTCATTACCATTTTCAAGGAAAATAACTAGACTAATTAATTATAAATTGAAAGATTAATTGAATCTTTCTCATGACATCCATAACCTAAAATTATTTTCAACTCTCTTCCTTGGTTTTTTCAAAATAAAAAACAAAAACACAACCTAAATCCCCTCCCCCACACTTAAAACTTACATTGTCCCCATTGTAAAAAGAATAAAGGAAAGTGAAGATCGAGGGTTTCCCTAAATGGAGTGATGTTGTGTTTCCTTCTGCTAATAGATCAAAGTTGATCTAACTATTAATGGTAGCTAGGAGATATGATATGACATCAAGAAAGCCAAATAGAAACTCAGCAAAAGGAGAAATAAAATGATACAAAGTAAAATCGAACATAACTACGAATCCTAGAAGAGAGGGAAAGAGATGTAGTTCTACTTTATAGTCTTCAGCTTGACTTTGTCTCATCCTCATGCACTCAATTTAAATTTCTCCCCAGCTCTATTGTTTTTTATTTTGATATTGTGCATACAAAAAGTAGGGTTGATCTCCTTGATGTCAACCAGTGTCCAATTGAAGTCATATTCCTAGTCATGTAACTGGGAAGGTTTTGCTTCCTCTGCAAGTAAGATTCAATGCATGCATGTAGACTGGCTAATTTCTTTTTATATCTGCAATTGTCTAATAAATAGCCATTTTATGCTCCTTAAGGCCCTACACAAGCTTCTCTTCTTGTAGTGCACTAAGTTTATTAGAGATGATCACTAGTAAGGTTTCTCCTTCTAAAAGGAACAAATACTTGAGGTGACTGGAAAGAGGCTTCAAATCTGGAATAGAGGACTGCAAAACAATGGGTTAAAGTCTCTTGTTATAAATTTGTAACTTGATATCAGGATCATTACCTTATTCTGGTGACTTTGGAAAGTCATTCAATGCTATAACAGTTTCCTGCAATTCAACACTCAAGGTTAACACCTCATTCTCTTTCTCATGATGCGTACTAATGGCAACTTCTAATTCATCTTTTCTATCAAGTTCAAAAACTTCTTGTGCAAAAGAATCAATCACATTAATAGAGTAAATAGGATTATCATCAGGATATTTCATGGCATCATAAATATTAAACTTAATAATTTTACCATCAAATTCCATGGTAAGTGTGCCACTATTAACATCTATCTTAGCTTAGATGTCTTTGGAATGGTCTTCCTAACAAAATTGGAGTTTGATCACCATTTTCCATGTCTAGCACATAAAAGTCAGTAGGGGAAACTAAATCATTCACTTAGACTAGAACATCCTCAACTATACCTTTAGGATAGGTAATGGATCTATCAGCCAATCGAATCACAACACCATTTTTATTCAAAGGTCCAAGTTTCATAGAATCATATAAAGAATATGGCATGACATTAATGAAAGCTACTAAATCTAACATGGCCTTCTCAATTCTAGTGTTACCTATCATGCAAGGGATAGTTATCATACTTGGATCTTTGCACATTGTAGAGAGTTTTCTTTGAATGATTGTAGAAATATTCTCCCCTACTCTTACCTTTTTGAATCCTTAAAGTGTCTGTTTCCTCTTTATTATACATAGTTCTTTCAAGAATTTAACATAATAAGGTACTTGTTTAATGGCTCAAAAAGTGGAATATTTACCTACCATTTACAAAAAAGTCTCATATAAATCTTTATATTGCTCATTTTTGAGATTCTACTAAAACCTAAGGAAAAGGTGGTATTGACTTGTATTCAAGAAGAGGTGGAAACTTATGTTACATTACATCATTGCCATTGGAATTGTTCTTGTTTGCAATAATGTTTTTCTCCATTTCTTGATCCATTGGTATAGGAGTTGCCTTTGCTGGAATCTCAACCTCTTAACCACTTCTTCAAATGATTACATTTACATTTTCTCTTGGATTTATCATCATTTGAGAGGGTAATTTCCTAAACTTTTTGCCTCTAGCCCACTAATCGCAGTTGCCATCTGACTTACCTGGTTTTCCAAACTTTGAATGCTAGCCCTCATCTTTTGTTGAAATTATTTCATTTCTTATTGTAATTGCAAAGTATTAGTGGTAAGAAACTTAACAATATATGTTAGTGTGAATGCATGGTCTTGATGAAAAACAAAACTCAATTAAATTGTACTAATGAATATTTGTTAAGTGTTTAGTTATGCAAAAAATCAATTGCAGATGTATAAATGAATAAAAGAAGTTTAATATTTTGGAAGAAATAGAAGAAATCAAGAGCTTCAAACTTTAGTGATGTCAAATGCAACAGATGAATGAAATGCTCAAGAAAAAATTAAGAGACAGTTTTATCAGTTGTGACATATAGGTCTATTCATTGTATGTCCTATTGACTTCTTGGACAAAGCAAAAGACAAAGTCACAATTAAGAATCTATTCATCAGCAATTTGAAGATCCCCCAAAATTCATCATGGACAAAGCAGAGTGAAGTATGTAGATGCCTCAGACAAATCCACAAGGCAACGAACAGACTAGAATTGAAAGGAACTTCATCCAAAGACTGAAGGAAGAAACCTTGGACAAATGCAGAAGACAAAGATGGCTTAGGACAAAATAATGGTTCGGTGAGTTTGTTCGAAACTTACTTTGAGTAAATGGGATTAAGCATGGGATAAAGCAAAATGGACAAACTTCATCTGATCAAATGGCTAAGCATAGTTTGTCCTATACTAACTTTAGACAAAGTAACAGTTCAGTGGGTTTATCTGAAAGTTACTTTGGATAAAAGGAATGAAGGGTGGGACAAATAGAATCGAGAGAACTTGCCCAAACTTAATGCCTTCTTCCTAAAACTATGAAACAAACAAAACTCCAAAAACTTCCTTGCCCAATGCCCCCCCAAATAAGAAACATGTCTTCTTCCTCAAGGTAAGAACGATGCTGTAGGCATTCCAGCTAATGAATCTTAATTAAGAAGATGATAATTTCAAAAGGACTAATTGGAATGGTCATATACAATTAATGGAGATCATCTACCACCAATGGAAGGAATTAAAAGCAGATATAAATGGAGTAATGCTGAATCTCTAGTCAAATGTTTATTCCAAAAGAAGAGATACCTTGATGTAACTATCAAAGAAAACTCTATACTAGCATAAAAAAATTCATTTCTACAAACGGAATTAGAAAACCCGAGAAAGGAAATAGAGATGTCAAACAATATGTTAAGAAAATTCTCCAACCGAAGAGAATCAGTTGCCAAGTTTATCCAAATGACTAGTCAAACTAGCAAAATGGGACTTGGTTGTGAGCTTTCAAGCGATGAAAACCTACAAAAGTTTACTGGATGGTCCAAAAGCATGAATCTCATAGAAGAAGGAAGAAATTGTCCAAGTAATAGAAGATTCATAGGATATTCTTCAATAAAGAAATCTATCAACCCTTATGATCCTAGCAAAAAAATTGACCACATACTATTTCTACAATAGGATAGGACATAGAGTGTATGATTGCTATGCTAAGAAGATGCAAGTAAAAGGAGCCAAATTGAAATGGAAACCTAAGGAGCACACAATTTCGTTTGCACATACAATCCAATTAACATAATTGGACCCAATGCTCAATTGCCAACGAGGTAAGAGGAATGCTTATCTTGTATATAGGTAAGCCTCAAAGCCACATCTAGTAATACCTGATTCATGGATAGTGGTTGTTCAACGCATATGTTCGGGATTAAAAATCTCTGTAAAATTTTGAAGCCAATGAATGGAGGAACAATTGCATTTGGCACAATGATAAGGTCTTCATTAGAGGTATAGGTAAAATTTATGGTTTGTTTAATGCATGCATAGAAGATGTATTATATGTAGATAGACTCAATCACAACCTAACAAGCGTTAGCTATGTGACAAAGGTCACAAGGTGGTGTCTGAACCATCTTCATATAATGCATTCAATGAGAATAATAGACTATTGTTCAGTGGAAAAAGACTGAAATATTTATCTAGTTTAACTAGATGAAATTGTAAGAAAATGATTAACTGCTGTTAGAGATGACACATGGCTATGGCATAAAAGGATGAGACACATCAACATGTCAAATATTAAATCCTTGTGGAAAGAGAATCTCGTGATTGGTTTACCTAAAATTGAAATTTGACAAAAATCAGATCTGTAAAGCTTGCCAAATGTCAAAATTGACCAGAGTATCCTTCCATCCTAAAAATGAAGTGTCCACATCTAGACCCCTAGAACTATTGCATATGGATCTCTTTGGACCATCAGATATTGTTAGCCTTGGAGGGAAAAGATATGTATATGTTATTGTAGATGACTACTTCAGGTTCACATGGGTAATCCTACCGACTAGTAAAGATGAAGCATTTTCAATGTTCTTTACTTTCTCAAAGCTAGTTCAAAATGAGAAGCAATTTTCAACAGTGTCCATTCATAGTGATCATGGCAGTGAATTTAAAAATAGAAAACTTATTGAATATTGCCAAGAAAAAGGAATTCACCACAACTTCTCATCCCCTAGAAACCCTCAATAAAATGGGGTTATGAAAAAAAAAATAGAACGATTCAAGAAATGGTAAGAAATATGCTAAATGAGAGTAAATTGTCTAAAAGATTTTGGGGAGAAGCAGTTAGCACAACCTACCATGTGCTAACGGGGTTACCATTAGAGCAATTCTTAAGAGAACTTCATACGAGCTTTGGAAAGGAAAATGACCCAACATTTCTTATTTCCATCCCTTTGGTTGCTCATGCTATATGTTAAACAATGGTAAAGATAACCTTAGAAAGTTTGATCCAAAAAGTAATGAAGCTATCTTCCTTGGTTACTCTTCCAATAGTAGAGCTTTTAGAGTTTACATTAAGAGAACACAGATTGTAGAAGAGTATGTATATGTTAAATTTGATAAAACCGACTTAACCACAAGAAAAGAGATTGATAGTGATGCAGATCAAAACACTAAGAAAATGAAAAAGCTACAAATAGAAGACTATAGAGAAAATATCTCAAAGAATGAAGAAATATGGGATTCAGACAATGAGGAGGTAAGTACAGGTAATTTTCCCTATCAACCCCCTATAAATTTGAAATTTATTACTGCCCATCCCAAATATCAAATCATAGGTGATGTTTATGATAGTGTTAGAACAAGTTAATCTATGCAGAACATTTGTGGCCACTATGAATTTATTTCTAGTTAAAAAAACAAACTATGGAGCTTAGTTCTGAGACCAAAAAATGTTGATGTGATTGGAACTTAGTGGGTATTCAAAAATAAATTTAATGAAAGTGGAGAAGTTGTAAGAAATAAGGCATGGCTAGTTGCTAAGGGGTATTCTCAAGAAGGGAGAATTGACTTTGAGAAATCATATGCTCTTGTAGCAAGATTGGAAGTCATTAGAATGCTGCTTGCTTTTGCATCCTATAAGAACTTTAAATTATTTCAGATGGATGTAAAGAGTGCATTTTTGAATGGATATCTAAGTGAGGAAGTTAAAGTTAAACAACCTCCTGGTTTTGAAAATGATGATCAACCTAATCACATATATAAGTTCACCAAGGCACTATATGGACTAAGACATGCTCCAAGGGCTTGGTATGAACAGTAGAGCAAATTCTTAAGTAATCGTCAATTCAAGAGAGGAAAGGTTGATACTACTTTGTTTATCAAGAATGTTGGCATTGATATATTAATAGTTCAGATTTATGTGGATGATATTATATTAGGTGCTACTAACAAAAAACTCAGCCAAGGTTTTTCTAAAAATAATTCAAAAAGAATTTGAGATGAGCATGATGGGTGAACTAAACTACTTTCTTGGATTGCAAATCAAGCAAAACGATGAAGGGAATTATATTTTCCAATTCAAATACATGAGAGAAATGCTGCAGAAATTCAAAATTGAAGAAGTAAGAGAGCAAGCACTCCAATGAGTACATCAAGAGGGCTGGATAAGAACAAAAAGAGTAAACTTGTTGATCAGAAATTATATCGTAGCATGATTAGGTCTCTTCTTTATCTTACTACATCTAGACCTGATATTTTATTTAGTATATGCTTATGTGCTAGATTTCAGGTTAGCCCTCGATAATCTCATCTTATTGCAGTCAAAAGAATCTTTAAGTTTCTAGCAGACACACCAAATCTAGGATTCCACTATCCCAAAGGATCTGGTTTCGAATTGATTGGATATTCAGATACTGACTTTGGAGGATACAAAGTTGATAGAATGAGCACTAATGAAACTTGTCAATTTTAGGAAATAATTTAGTCTTATGGTTTTCTATAAAGCAAACTAGTGTTGCTCTTTCTACTGTAGAAGCAGAGTATACAGTAGCCAAAAGTTACTATGCACAGCTGCTTTGGATGAAGCAGGACCTTCTAGATTATGGACTGAAATATAGAAACATACCCATTAGGTGTGACAATACTAGGGCCATTTGCCTAACTAAGAATCCAGTTTTACACCCTGGAACTAAGCTTATAGAGATCAAATACCATTTTATCAAAAATCATTTAGAAAAACATGATATATTCTTAGAATTCGTGCATACAAATGCTCACCTTGTTGATATTTTCACCAAACCATTGCCATTAGAAACGTTTTGCAACATTAGAAGAGAACTAGGCTTGACTAGTGTAAATGCATAGAATTTGTTGTCTCTATGTGTAAATGAAGTGTTTTGATTTGTTTTATCGAAGGCTAAGCCTCACATGTTTGAAGTATTACTTTGTCTCAGACAATTAATCCTTTCTAATTGCATCATTTCAGATAAAACATTTAACTGAAGTTATTCAAGCCTCTCTCGTTCCATCCCATCCATATCAATCCTTACTCTCATACAATATCCATTTGTCCGAAGTTAGTACATCCTTGTCTGAGATTCCTTGTTTTATTCCCAAGGAAGTGTGCCTCATTTTATTGCTGGAATCAAATTACAGTTGCCTGAAATTACATCATTTCCCATTCTTAGCAAATCTTAATTTGCATTTCCTCAAAAATCTTGTAAAGTACCCAATCTTTCCTCACATCTAATCTATATTAATCCATTCTAATCAACTGTATAACACATTTACTAAGAAGATGAAGTCTTCTAGCAACAGAAAAATAGGAAAAGGGAAGACGAGTGAGTTGTGGAAATGAAGGATGATTCTTCATGCTTCTCTATGAAAGGAAGTTGATGCCTCTGACTATGGGAACTTCATCTTCAATCTATCTAATCAGAAGTATGTCTCTTCAAGATCTTTCTTAGTAGACATTAATCTCTAGCTAGATAGCTCTAAATCCCATATTACCATCTTCTGGAGCACATGAAGAGAAAGGGAAAGGAGTTAACAAGTATAGTATATCCAACTCTAATAACTCATCTTCTCATCCACTATACAAAACTTGGGTTCTTCACACTTGAAGAAACCTCTTAAAGTTTTGGATGCTCATCCCCATTCAGCCTGACAGATAAACAATCGGGCTCCACCACAATCTCTTGTTGCATCTCCCCCAACTTAGAATATTAGCCCCTAGGCTAGATTTTTAGGATGAATTGTGTTGTATTTTGCTTGATCTTCAATTTACTCTTGTTTGTATTGGATTGCAATGAAATGGAATTTATTTATGTCTCTTTACATATCTTATTTCTATTCATTCTACCTCCTATGAGTTATTATCTTGTGATTTACTGCATTTTGATTCTGAAGAAAAGGGGCGAGAAACTGGGAAATTATCTTAGGAAAAATAATAAAATAATATAACTTCCAAAATAATTATATTAAAAGGAACAAATTGAAGAATAATAACATTAAAAAATGAATTGATAAGTCTGGGGGAGATATTAGAAATGTACAAAATATATTATGCGGATTTAGGGGGAGCTTATTTAACTGCAATGAAACAATTTAATCAAGTTTTGTCATCAAAAAGGGGGAAATCATTAGTGTGAATGCATGGTTTTGATGATAAAAAAAACTTGATTAAATTATACTAATGAATATCTGTTAAGTTTTTAAGTATGTAGAAAATAGGTTGCAAATGTATAAATGCACAACAGAAGTTTAACATTTCGAAAGAAATAGAAGAATAAATCAAGAGCTTCAAACTCTGGTGATAGTTAGATGCAATGACAAAAGAAATGCTCAAGACAAAAATAAAGAAACAGATTGATCATCTGGCTATAAAGGTCTATTCATAGTATTCATGTTGAATACTCAGATAAAGTAAAAGACAAAGCTGCAATCAAGAATATGTTCATCCACAATTTGAAGATCGTACAAAGCAAAGTGAAGTATGTAGATGCCTCGAACAAATGCATAGGGCTACAAACAAACTAGAATTGAAAGGAAGTTCATTTGAAGAATGAAGGTAGAAACCCCAAACAAATGCTTAAGATAAAGACGGCTTAGGACAAAATAACAGTTTAGTTAGTTTGTTCAAAACTTACTTCGAGTAAATGAGATGAAGCATGGGACAAAGCAAAATGGACAAACCTCATCCTATTGAATAGCTAAGTAGAGTTTGTCCTATATTAACTTTGGACAAAGAAATGATTTAGTGGGGTTGTCCGAAACTTACTTTGGGTAAATGGAATGAAGCGCTAGATAAACTAAATCAAGAGAACTTGCTCAAACTTAATGCCTTCTTCCTAAAACAAAAAAAATTGTAGAAACTTCCTTGCCCAATGCATGCCCAAAGAAGAAACACGTCTTCTTGCTCAAGGCAAGAACAGTGTTGTAGGCATTTCAGCTAATGAAAATTAATTAAGGAGATGGTGATTTCAAAAGGGTTAATCAAAATGATCGTCTATAATTAATGGAGGTCACCTACCACTAATGATAGGAATTCAAAATAGATATAAATGGAGTAATGCTGAAAGAAGATCTTAACTTAGAGAAGAAAAATTTTGAATTGATCATTCTATTTAGAGCTACAACCTTCATTCACCCTCTAATAGAATTGAGAGCCTTCGTACTTAATCCTTTTGCATCATTTCTGAAAGGCCTCCAACTACTTTTTGTGAAGATCATTTATCTATGCATTTAAAGCTTTAAATTATTCCCCTAAGCTTACAGTGAGATATTTGTAAAGCTTACTGAAACTTTTACATCCTTTCATCTCTATAATTTCCTTGAGCTCGTAAGTGTTTATTAGGCTCAAGAAGAGCTGTGACTGTCTGAGTGCAGACAAGAGTTATCTAGTTTACGCCCACTATAGTTAGAATCTAGAAGAGTGTTAGGTGCACTCGTTTTCACCCCCTTGAGCTGGAATCTAGAAGAGTGCTAGGTGCAATAGTTTACACCCCCAAAGCAAGAATCTAGAAGAGTGCTTGGAGCATTCATTTATGCCCCCTAAAGCTAGAATCTAGAAGAGTGTTAGGAGCACTATTGTATTTCTGCTATTTGAACCCAAGATAGTAAGAGAAAAATGTGTTTGGAAGAGTCGAGTAGGGATAGTTGCCTGAACCACTATAAAAATCCCGGTGTTCTGCTTATTTGTGTGATTACTGTTTGATTGCAATGCCTACTAGAGGGACATTATGCTTTAAAGGGGTTTCATAAAAGATTTTAAATATCCAATTCACCCCTCCCCTCTTGTGTGTTTGCTAACCTTTAGGGACCAATAATAACTTCAAAAGACATACTAGAGTTAGAAGTTTGTCTTGATTATTGTCTAAGGGGGTATGGTTGCTTATACTGCTAGAAATTGGGGTCGTTTTGAGCCATGGGATGATTTACTTGTGGATTCCAATAGCTAAAATTTGAGTGATCCCTCCATCTTGAGGTATGCGTGTATGAAGGCCCTCATAGAAATATTGGATGAATAGTTGCTCACTAATCTGATGATGGGGTTAACATGCACATAATTTCTTGAAAATGCTCCTAATATTCATATAGGAATTCTCCACTGTGCTATCTGACACCACAAATTTCCTTCCAAATGTTGTCTGCCCTTAAAGCTAGAAAATATTTCTCCAGAAATAACCTCTTCACCTCATTCCATGTTGTAATCCTCCTGGAGGGCAGTTAACAAAGTCAATCCTTAGCCAGAAGTTGATAATTCCCAAAGTGAGAAATTAACAAGCGGAGATGATGATGAGAACATAGCAATGATGATGCGAGGATTTAAGTCCATGTTGAAGAAGAAGAAAATCGGGAGCAACTCAAGAAATATTCCAAGAAGAAAAGTGTAATGCCTCTCCTTCTTGGAGCATCACTAGTGGTGAATTTAGAGGAAATTTTGGTAGAATCTTCCCTAATTTACTATTGTTATCCTATATAAAACATGCTAAAACATAATAATTACATAACAAATACCCTCAAATATGCAAATATAATATGGCTGCCGCTAGGCCCTACCATTTCCTACACAAACTATATAACTGCTACCTCTACAACACACATCACCCCATAAAATAACATGTTGTACAACTAAATAATGATACATGTCTAATATACATCCAAAATCCATCTAATGATATACATCATAATACATCATGAAAAGGAGCAAAGCCTCTAACGGTGTCAAGGCCTAGCCCCATCACAAGACCAAACACCCTGTTGGGCTCCATTCTCTGCCCTGTCAGCTAAAAATTTAAATGAAAGTGTGAATATGGGCAAAACTAGATCAGCAAGTAAGAGGAAAAACATGACTGTAAATAATGCAATAAACAATGGTAAATAGAGTAGTTAACAATAATGCAAACAGGAAAAACATGTCATGCCATGTGCAGGATGTCAAAGTCAGTCAGTGGCTAGGTTCATTAAGATTTTAATGTTAACATTTTATTAATTATTTCATACACATACTCATAATGATATCATATACATAGTTAACTAGTTAATACCGACTTGAATACCGATAAGTTATACTATCCTTTCTATCTGCCAATCCACGGCTACCTCCTACACTAGTACATTGCTCCACTATCAGCTACACACTCCACAACCATCCACACACTCCTCAACCATTCACATACTCCTCCCTGGGAGGTACACAAATCAGAACACTACCCTTTCACTCTTTAGTGTGTCAAGTCCATCCCGGCACTCTTGGCTAAAAGCCTGCCAGTCCCACACAACCATATTATTCCACTGGCATCCCGCCCTCATTACCTCACAAGAATACTTATTCTCCATAAACATGCCTACATAAGCTACTCAGGCAAATTATAGCAATTAGGTCATCTAGGCCAATGGCAAAGCCCGAACGCGTTGGTTACCCACACAATAGCCCACTAGCCAACTAGGCAACTCCTCACCACATGTAGATATAGGTTGACCCCACAACCATCATAAAATACATATATGAGCCACACTGGGCTCCACGCCAACTAAGCGCCAAAACCAAAAATAATGACACTTTTGGGGCGTAAAATACATATACAAAAATCATAAAATAAAATTCTCATTTCCTAATGTATTCATCTTTTTTTAACTTGAAAACTTTTTTTGATTCCCAATAATATGAAGAATATTCGATCCAAGTTTCAATTCAAAATAATGTAAATGGAGCAATTTAAAAATAAAATATGAAAGTATAAAGAAAATATTTTAGACAAAATTCTACATTTCTTTTACCCCTTAAAATGTTTTTGTTAATTCACAATAATAGAATAGAATTTTTGTAAAACTTTTAGCTTAAAATAAGTCAAAATGAGAAGATTAAAAACAAAACAAAAATTCAAAAGGGTGGGACGCTATTAGCATCTCATTTTCAAGGTATTTAATGTTCAAATTTTTTAAGGCATCAAATGGTAGAATTTGTTTATGAAATTTGGTATACTAGTATTCAATTATATACAATTTAACTAAATAGTTTTATTTTTTCAAAATAACATCACTAAAATAGTAAATAGTTTTATTTTTTCAAAAATAGTTTTATTTTTTTAATCAACCTCAAGAAGGGTACTTGGTAAGGCGTTTTATCAGTGCACTATTCATCCAAATTCCATCTGATTTTTCCTATTATTTTTAATATAATTAATTTATGCTAATATAATACATTAATTATGGTTACATGGGGCAGATAATACATATTTAAAATTATGTAACTAATGTACAAAAATTTCATATTACAAGTGCCCAAATTGCAATCATTCAAAGGAATCAAATTGAACTTAAAATAACTACTTGCTTACCTTAATTAATTAAGCAATTTGCACAAGTCTTAAACTCCAGTTTACAACCTTAATGATGCTTTAATCTATTTCCAAATTTACAACCAAATCAGTGGGAAAATTTGCATTAAACTTCATTAAAAAACATTAATGTGGAACTAGTTGTACACTTAATTGCTAATTCCTAACTAA
>JAYJMB010086249.1:2054-20949 GCA_036873735.1 Pouteria campechiana | reverse complement strand
ATTAATTAACATATATCCTCATCATCCTCACATTAATATAGATATTTTATCCATTTATATAATTTTTTGATAATAAAATTCTGAAAAATTTAATTTTACAGTATGCCGCATTGTAAAAATTACCAAAACTTTAACATAGTGAAAATTCACATTTTTTAAAATTTGAGGGCCTTACAACTGGGTTGGGTTGATTGGTTATGGTCAAACCCAACCCGAATTCACGATTGAATTTGATATTTTGCAATGTTGAAAACTCTTTCAGGACATGGGTACGTTCAGTCAAGTGCACTTATCAATGGCAAACGTTGACATACAGAGAAGTAAAAATGCAATTTTTTTTTGAAAAAGTATAAAATTTTGACAACTTTAATATTAAAGATGGAAATATTATGTAATCTATAACATAAAACTTTTCCATTTTCCCCCAATTTCTGACTTTCACTACTTACGATTCAAGCTCATTTGCCAAGTTAATCTTAGTGCGATTTAAGAAGAGTTTTGAATATGCTGACAAATTGTTTAACCAAATGACAAATAAAAATAATTGATCCACTCTCCAGAGAATTGTGCTTAATTATTTTTGTTGATGCCGTTGATATCTATTAGCCTAATTATAGAAGCGTCCTAGAATATAGGGGTGTAAACTAACACAACTAGGAAATGGGTTGTATTGAGTTGGAGAGATGAGAAAAATTAAATGGACAAAATCATATTCAACTCAAGTTTATTTGGTTAGTTGAGGTGTCATCAACTGGATTAAATATCCCTAAATTACATAAATTAATCTTTGGCTTTCACATGCCCATCCATTTGTCACATGCACCTTTAGATTTTTTTCTTATATCTCAAATTTTGAAGTAAAATTATAATTATTTTTATATTATGGTAAATATAAAATATCTTTAAAATGAATTTAAAATAATAATCTTTTATAAATAGAATTATTGGCTCAAATATTAAACTCTAATCATCAATATGATTTCAACTCAAACCCAACTTGATTTTTTTGTGTTGAAAAATGGCTGGCTTAAAATATTTTTGAAAAAAATTAAGATTAGAATTAGAACAGAATTTTTAAAATAGAGTTAGGTTTAGATTTACCCAACCTGACCTAATTGACACTCCGGTGTGACCACAAACACGAGACTCATTGAATATTTATTAGTAAGTTAGGGTCTCTTTAAATTATCATGGAAGGGCATGTTATGGGAAGTGGATATAATAAGCTCCCCTTACATGACTTTTGATATTGATATGATATTTTAACTACTCCAAACAAATTTAAAATTTTAAATTTTTATCATAATTATCTATATATTTTTAATTATTTCTCTTTACTTTTATATTAAAAAGCGTATTTTACTTATATAATCACCTACTATACTCTTTTATTATACATTCATATTATGCTCTATGCAAGAAAACCCTTAATGAAAGTAACTAATAAAGCTTCACTCCAAGCTTGATATGAGCCGGTTGAAGAGAACAAGGGAAATAAAATAAAATAAAAGAATCATATTTCAACATAAATTTTCCAATAAAGCTAAATATACAATTAAATGGCTACCAAAGTATACCTGAAGCCGAGAGAATCTGATGCTGATTTCCCCACAATGTGAGTCAGTTCTCAGCAATGGTCACTTCCTCATAGGCTTTTGGGCATACCAGTTTTTAGTGTCCTCGTAGATGCCTTCCATTTGTCACGAAACAGCAAGCATAAATGTCTGGAATGTCGTTGTAGATGCCTGCCATCTCTCAGGACATAGCATACAAAGATAGCTAACCACATTACAGAGAGGTGATGACATTTTATTATGTTGATTGTTGAGTAATGCCGCTACATTGCTACACTAACCTCAAGGATATGGTTTTCGGGTCATGTCAGTAAGAGAGAGAGAGAGAGAGAGAGAGAGAGAGAGAGAGAGAAATATCATAATTATTCCCGACTAGTTTGATTTTACTGCCTTGTAAAAATGATGAATGTCAAAATCCAAAACGCTCATCATCTCTCATTGTATATCGGTGACCCCAACATCAAAACCAATATTGTGGGGTATGTCAAAAAATGTGCCTGTTCTGACGGTAAATTAATTCTAACTTTTTTGTCATATTCAAAATTTGGGTTTGCATAAGGCGCAGCTGTTGACGTGATCGGAATTCAAAGAGCTATTTTTGTACGCACACAAGATGAGAACATGTCACATCCGACGGCGACCGCCAGCATCTGCTTTCTTTTACCACGTGATCTGGCAGGCCAAAATTTTGGCTCAGTTATTATCTGGGCTGATGGAGGAGCACATAAAGCACTTACAGTACCTTGAAAATGGCGCCTGGTTATTTGGTTGGAAAAGAAAGGGTGCAGAAGTCAGCTTTCATCACCTTTCTAACCCAACTTTATATGACATGATGTTTTAAGTACTTAATAATCATATTTTTTTATTATTAAGGTTTTACAATATATATGCAAATTTAGTAAATATTGGAACAATGTTATCAAAGTTGAACCTGTGATCAAACCAGGATCACCAATCAATCGTCTTTTGTAGTTCAAACAATGGGAGCATATAATCAAACTAAAAAGTATTTTAACGCACATGTTAACGCACGTTTTAATTATTGTATTTATAAATAACATACATGTTAACAACTATGAGGTAAGTAGAAATATAATATGCGTGGAAAAGGTAAGGTTCGGCTGAAATTTTTAAAGGAACATGTTGATGATTGGGACCACAAGATAAGTCTCTGATCAGCAAATCAATTGGAAAGTAGCCTTGTTGCTTCTGGTAACTTGCAAAACAAAGAAAAGAATACCTGAGTGGTTACCTAGGATGCTCATTCTAATGCTTAATTTAGACAATGGTTGAGGAGCAGATAAGATTTCTCTTCTTCTAATTATTTTTTTAGCTTGTGTAACTAGTCCCTAAGATAGTAATATTATTGTTTTTGTTGGTCCCAAAGGTTAGGCTAAAACCCAAGCAAAACTTTGAATAAAGCATACTTGAATTACTTTACAACTGAAAAAGAATTGCAAGCAATCGTGTTTGCTTTAGAAAAGTTTCATTGATATTTGATTAATTCTAAGGTAAGTATCTATTTAGATCATGCTACATTGAAATATTCATAATTGAATTACTCTGTAACTAAAAATGAATTGCTTGCAATTGTATTTTCTTTTAAAAAGTTTCATTGATACTTGATTTGTTCTTAGGTAATTGTCTATTCAGATTATACTATATTAAAATATTTGTTAACTAAGAAAGATTCCAAGCCCAAGTTAATTAAGTGGGCCTTATTACTATAAGAATTTGACCTAACAATCAAGGATAAGAAAAGAAGTGAGAATGTTGCAGCAGATCATCTAGCCAGACTGGTGGAAGGAACTGATTTTGAGCAAGGAAGGATGGAGAAAGCACTCCCATCAATGATTTTTTTTAGATGAGCAACTATTTTCTATACAAGGAAGTAAACCTTGGTATGCTGACATAATTATTTAGTCATTTTTAATCCAATTCTAAATTCGTAGGGAAGGAAGATGTTGTTGTCTGTAGCAAAATACTACTTATGGGATGATCCAATTCTATTTAAACTTTAAGTACCTAAGAATGAACAATAAAGCATTTTGAGTCACTGGCACACATTCAACTGTGGAGGGCATTTTAGAGGAAAGAAGACCACGCTCAAAGTTTTTCTAGTCTGGTTTCTACTAGCCAACTATTTTCAAGGATGCTCATATCTATTGTGCAAAGTGTGATAGGTGCCAAAGAATAGGTAACATTTGTTGAATCAAATGGTATAAATGACAAAAAACTAGGTTTTGCTGATGAGCAACAACATATGAGTGCACATTTATGGTACTAACAGTTGTGTTTTCAAGTATTGTAGAGACAGATATAAATGATGTACATGAAAACAACTTAAATGGAGTGGACAGCTTACACGGAGAATACATCAGCAAACAAGATCCACTACACTAAAAGAAGTCAATAATGCTCAGAAAGAATAATACTGAAACTTTGAAAAGAAGCCACAAAGTATGTCTATAGCTATGATGTTCAAGCCTCGATGACTGATCTAATAAATCTTCCATAGATAAAGTTAGTGTAGGTTGACACCTGCTTCAAGAAGATTTAGACAAATTATTCCATATACAAGTCACATAAACCGCTCATACTCAACATCTGTCCGCAACACAAAGACGAATTCAGCTTGCTAAAGCAGAGATGAAACGAAGCTGAACTCAGACAAATGAAGACCTCAAAATGAAGTTGAAAAATCAAGTGTTTAAAGACTATCTAGAATAAAAGAAAAGAAAGGACCTGTCTACAACCTCTACAGATGATGTGGAAAACGAAGTAGAAGCGATACATCTTCTAGTTCATCTACTTTTGTCAATAGACAAGCTAACAAACGAACTATTTATTCTTCTATGTCTCAATGACTCGTCTATTACTTCTAACAAATAAACCATTAGACAACCTGCTAGAAAAAGAATTTGTCTATGCCTCGTAACTTCGTCATTTGCAAATCCCTACAGATAAATCAACTGACAAAGTCAATTCGTCTGCTGTGAAGAAGTCTTGTCTGCGCCGACAAGAGTTATCTATTACTTACAATAGGCAAATCTACTTCATTTGATGAACATAAAAAAAAGAACTTCGTTTGTGCCTTTGCAATTCATCTATCACTTACAATAGACAAAACTAGAAGATGAAGTAAAATGTTGTAATGATCTCAGAAAAATTTACCAAGATGAAGTTGCCTATTATATGGATCTACTCAAAGCCAATTTATCTATTACTCACAAGAGACAAACTAAGACTTGATCGAATAAAGTCCTCAGAAAAACTATGGCTAAATCTCTATGGCATATCATGATGAGTAGAAGCAACTTGTACCAGACATTGCTAGCTACATTCTTTGGTCAAAGAAAATTCTATTAAATAAATCAAACAAATCAAGCTTAGCTGAAGATGGAAAGAAATTCAAAGGAAATAGTCTTCACTCTGACAAAGATTGCAACTCTCAGAGGCTACATCCCTTCAGGCTTAATGAGCGTCTTTCCAAAATAATGAAAGAGTCAATCATGCAAAAAAGTCTTTATCCAATGTTTGGCTAAATCAAAAAGAAGTCTTCTGATGGTTCAAATTATAATTCCTCGCAAGTGTATAAATGTATAACAGTATAATGTTCAATGAAAGGGTGGATCCCACAGAGAATTGTCAAACTGTCTTAATCAATTTTAGTTACTAAACTCTCTTAGCTTTAAAAAGAATATATTTATAACTACATGAATATAGAGTAATGATTCGTGTAATTTCAGAATTTTAGAAATTTAATAGAATATAGGGAAATCAATGGCTAATACTTATGCAGGGAGATTAACAAGATGCAAAGGTCTAAGGATCTGATTTCACCACTAGATGATACCCCTTTGCTAGTGGAATGTTGAATTTAATGCCTCACTTAGGTTTATTCTTTCTAAAGTAAGATCATTATTGTTAGGTGTGTGGGTTTAAATTAAGTGTTTTCACTAGTTCTAATTACCTATGGTGTGTAGCATAATTAAGGTGAAAACCCAGCTCAAGAACATAATGAACCAAAATAGCATGATTTAGCATGTGGTGTCTACCTTCACCATCTATCCTTTTCATTGAAGGGAACTCACGGTTTAGCATATGGTGTCTACCTTAACCATGCTTGAATAATTAATCTAACTCATAATATTGGTAATTAAGCAATAAAATAAATTAAATCATTGCAAACAACATCATAAATGAAACAAGATCATACAGCCATTAATAACCAATAGTCCACAAAACAAAGAATATCAAAAAGGGTTACATTTTTACCCTAGAAAAAAAGATTTAGTTCATAAAAAAATTGAAACAACTCCCTTTGATAGGATTATCTTAATGAAGAACATCCTTTCTTCCTCCTCTTGCTTACTTGCAATCTCCCATTCTTCTTCATAAGAAAACTCCAAAAATTTGCCCTTAGAACTATTAAAAAGAACTCTCAAAATGGAAGTGAAAGGAACCCCCCAAAACCCTAACTTCCTTGCTTAAAAACCCTCCTACGCACTTAGCAGAAATCCTGCTAAAATTAGGGGACATTGTTAGAGCCGACGACGCCACCTTGCTGTTCGGGCAATGGTGAGAATGGTTTTTGATGCTGGTGGCACAAGGTGGGGACCCGCGGCACCAAATGGGTTCTCACTTGTAAACATTGATTTTTAGCTCTTTTTAAGCTTTTATCTTTTCCATCCTTTATGCTTTATTTTTTCTTTCCATTTTCTCTTCTTTTCCATCTTCAAAACAACTAGAAAATCCAACAAATAAATATGAAATTCATCTAAAAGAAATAAAAATTTGCAAATAGTTAAGCTTAAACATATATAATGTAAATGAATAAAATTCACTTATCAAATACCCCCAAACTCACTCATTTGCTTGTCCTTGAGCAAAATAGAAACATAAAAACACATTAAGGACACAATGAATATCAATCTTGGTCATTAATCAAAAACCTGCATAAAATAAGCATAGTTAAGAGGAAACTATCAAGATATCACATTGTCCTTTTGATTTTCATCATGTCTCTTTTCCTTTTCCACCTTAGACTCTATGTTTATGTGCAAGAATTATAGCCATTTCAATTTTCGTTTTTTCACACTTAAATTCATTCATGCAACTAAGTAATACATATTCAATGCAACCATGAGAATTTGCAAATTAAACCAATGGGACTACTTTAGATGAGCATTTGATATTTTATGAGCTCTATTACTATCACATTCCTCTTTTTATTTTATTATTTTATTATTTTTTTGAATGTGATCCCCCTATTACTCGGGTTGTATTACTATCACTCCCCCAAACTTTGTTTCTTTCTAATTTATAATGATGTGATCTTCCCCTGTTACTTGGTTTGTATTACTATCACACCCCAAACTTATTGTTTTTCTGATTCATAAGGATGTGATCCCCCTATAAACAATGAGGTTTTACTCTTGTTTTTCTTTTATGTCATCTAATGATTGTCTAACCATAGTACAATGAATTCTAGAGTTCATATTGAACAATGCATACTTAGTTTCCTAAACTTATGCTAAGCATTCAAAAGTTTAAAAGAAATAACTAAGTTAATGTGATCAATGTGTATAAGAAATCTATAGCAAATTAGACAAAAGATTAAGTTAAGCATTACGGATAATAGTGATTTCTATCATTTTCAACTTAACTATTGTCAAATATCACATACATGTCATTGATTTCATATGATGACCCTAATCAATATTCAAAACATACAACTATCCAAATTTAACTAAAATTAGATGAAGCGCTCAACATAAACTAACTAGACAAACTACAAGAAAACAAACAACACAAACTAGACAAACTATAATAAAACACAAGCTAAGACAAACACTTCCATAAAAACAATACTAATAGCCCCAAACTTGAAGGCAACATTGTCCTTAATGAAGAATAAAGCAATGGAAAATAAGGACTTCTTTGAAATGGATAGGATCAATCGTCTAAGTTATCGCTTTCCGCCCAACTCTCAGATTCTTCTGGTACATCAGGAAGTGTTGGTGGAGTTGGGAAAATAGTTAAGCCATTGCCTTATGATATGTTGCAACTCCAAAGCATGGCAGTTATGGCATTGTTGTGGTCCACCATATATCCAAATATTTTCCACTAGTCCTTCATCATTTGCCTCTGATAAGATTGAACTCCCACTAGGCATGATTGGAGATCAGCAAGGGAAGGTTCTTTAGAAGAAAACTCCCTCATGGTTCTCTGATGGGAAGAAATGAGGGTTAAAGACGAAGGACCTGCTCTTGCACTTCTCAAATGTTTCCATAACTGCATCATTAATTACCATAAGAGGTTGTTGGAGTTCCTCTTTAGTAATAGTAGGAACTCCAACCATGAGGCACAATCGATAGATCAATACAGGCTATCCCAGTCCACTCGTGAGCTTTCATATGATAAAAGAGATGATGGAATGCTCAATAAATTGGCCCACATCAATGGACAACTCTGTCTGAATAGCATAGTTGAGAAGGGCTTGCTCCCTTGTAACATCCGAAACATGATTTGAAGGCAACATTTTAGCTAAAATGAAATAATGTCATGCCTTACTTGTTACCTCCAAATGCCCTCTTGAAAAACTTATTATCTTATCATTTTGAGTCCTCCACGTGTTTCTTGATTGAGTAAGGTATGATATGATAGCATTATAGTTAGGTCCTTGGTCAATCCAAGCTGAATATTCATGTTCTTCGATGTCTGCCAGCTCATAAGCTTGGTTGATAACAAATCGGTCAAAAGGGACTAACTTCCCATGCACCAGTACTTTAAGCTCCCTTGGGTTTGCTTTGTACTATTCTTGGGCATTGGCATAAAACTCCCTAACCAATGCACCTTACCACTTCAGGCTGAGCTGTAAAGTGCAACCAACGTTGAGCTTGAATAAGATCAACAATGTCACTATATGTCGTGTCCAAGCTCCTTTCTCTTATTCCTTCTCGATCCACTAGAGAGTGTCTAAAGATGTCTTTAGCTCGGGCATTGAAGAACATAGGTTTAGGTGGTTTATCTGACTCTCTTGTCCACCTCTTCCTTGAGAGTCTAACACAAGTAGATTTCTTTGGAGGCATAGTGATAAAAATATAATGAAAGCAATAGCACACCAACTTGAGCAACCAAAATGAAGCAATTTTTACCAAGCTTCCTCTTGACCAAACAACACAATTCCACTTCATCATGAAATAAAACAACAAGCACTAGCAAGAATTTGTGCTTATACAACAAGAAAAAGGTTTGTTTCTTCATCAAGGAATTTCACAAAACATGTAGCATACACTTTGAGTTTTCTCCACAGATGCCTTGATAGTACCTCTAATTCCACTTCAATATACACCCACTCTTCTAACATAAACTCTTACAACATTTGCCAATCAAAAACCACACACAAAGTAGCTTAAGCAATTCATCAAACACCTAGCGTGCACAATGTCAAGAAAGCTCCCATACACAAAAACTCATTTCTAATTCTCTTCAAACCACCACAAAAACTATTCAATCCACAAAAAATGCCAATATAAGAAGGATTGAGATGCAATAAGTAACTTACTTGTGATTCTAAGAAGATGTGAACGAAGTTGTCAAACCTAACTTGAGATAATGGTGAAGAAAAAGATGAATAGATGAGTGTTTCAATGCAATCCAAGTAGGAAGATGGAGAAAAGAGGTTTTTGAAGATGAAACCTTAAGTTTAGGAAGGGAGAATGGAGTTTAGAGTTGTGAGGAAAAGTTTTTGAGAGAAGGGGAAAGAGGGTAGAGAGAGCTCACATGAAAAGAGGGAGAGGGAGAGGGGTGCATGCATGGGGTTTTAAGTGAATGGACGGCGGCGCCGGTGGTGCCAAGTCGCTACCTCCGTAGTTGTTGCATTGAAGTTCAATGTTGGTAGTGCTGGGTCGAAGCTAGCAACACAACTTAGTGATTTTTGGTATCGGTGGCGCCAGCTTGCTGCCTCCTCTTATATTCTTTTATTTTCCAGTGCTGGAGGCACCATGTTGCTACCTCCCATCATTTTTTGTCAATTCTCCATGCATATCTATCATTCCCTTCTTAGAATTTAACTTATTTTGTTCACCAATTCATTTATTCATGAACTTAACTTCTTAATCATAAAACAATGATTTATTAAGTATAGCAAAATAGGAAAATATCAATGTGATCTAACAACCCAATAATCAAATCAAGTTTATTTAAACTAATGCAACCAATATGTTTTATTAATGTAAAACATAACTAAGTCTAAGAAATTGAAATACTAAAAGATAAAACAGCTTGGGTCGCCTCCCAAGAAGTGCTTTATTTAAAATTTGAGCAAATGAACTACCTTTTTCTACAAATTTTCAATTTCTCACACTTCATTCAGTTGCATTGGCATGTCCTCTCTGTTGTATTTCTTAACATGATGACCATTAACTTTGAAAGTGCTCCCATCTTTCAGATTCTTCAATTCAACCGCTCCATGAGGAAACATTTGTGTGACATGGAATGGACTAACCCAACATGATTTTAGTTTTCTTGGAAACAAACATAAACATGAGTCATAAAGCAGAACATCTATTCCAGATCAATGTGCCATTTACGAATAACTTCATCATGATATTTCTTGGTTCGCTCCTTGTAAATCTTGTCATTCTCATATGCCTCATTCCTCAGCTCCTCAAGTTCATGAAGTTGAAGTTTTCTTTGCTCTCCTACCTTTTCCATGTCATAATTCAGATGTAGGCCTTGTGCTCTAACTCGAAAGGCAAATTATAGGCTTTCCCAAAAATAAGTCTATATGGACTCATTTCAATTGGGGTCTTGAAAGTAGTCCTGTATGCCCACAAGGCATTGTTCAGCTTCATTGTCCAGTCTTTCCTTGAAGTGTTCACCATACTTTCGAGAATTACTTTTATCTGTCTATTGCTGACTTCTACTTGCCCTGACGTTTGTAGATGATAGGGTGTTGTAACCCTATGAGTGACCTTGTACCTTTTTAATAGAGCTGTAAAAACCTTATTGCAGAAATGAGTTCCCTTGTCACTAATGATTGCTCTCGGAGTGCCAAATCTAGAAAAAATCCTATCTTTCAAAAATCTCAGTACAACATTAGCATCATTAGTCTTAGTAACCATAGCTTCAATCCACTTGGAAACATAATCTACAGTAAGTAAAATATACAAGTTCCCATAGTATGGTGGAAATGGACCCATAAAATCAATGCTCGATATATCAAAAAGTTCAATGATAAGGTTACCTATAAGTGGCATCTTATCTCTCTTTCCAATGTTCCCTATTCTCTGGCATTCGTCACACATTGTACAAAAAGCATGAGTATGCTTAAAAAGAGTTAGCCAATAAAATCTAGATTGAAAGACTTTGAGAGCAATTTTCTTCCCTCCAAAATGCCCTCCACAACGAAATGCATGGCAATACCTCAAAATACTCTGCTGCTCATCTTCTGGAATGCAATGCCTAATGATTTGGTTTGGGCATATTTTGAACAAGGCTAGGTCATCACAGAAATAATGCCTTGCCATTGACTGTAACTTTCTTCTTCCTCATAAATTCAACAAAGGATTAAAAATTCTTTTAACCAAGTAATTTACAACGTCAGCGTACCAAGGTTCACTCCCCTTCACATAGTATAATTGCTCATTGGGAAAGATCTCATTGATAGGAATGTTTTCCTTTCCTCTTTCTTGCTCAAGGTTAGTTCCTTCCACCAGTTCAGAAAGATTATTTTCTACCACATTCCTACAACCCTTCTTGTCCTTGATTATCTGATTAAACTCTAGCAATAATAAAATCCACCTGGTCAACCTAGGCTTGGATTTTTTTTGTTAGCAAATATCTCAATGTAGCATGATCTAAATAAATTATTACCTTTAAACCAATCAAGTAAGAATAGAATATTTCCAAAGTAAACACAATAGCAAGCAACTCTTTTTCAGTGGTAGAATAGTTCAATTGTGCTTTATTTAGAGTCCTACTTGCATAATGAATAATATGAGGTAACTTATCTACTCTATATCTTAAAACAACACTGATAGCAAAGTCTAATGCATCACACATGAGTTCAAATGGAAGAGACCAATCGAAAACTACTAAAATAGGAGTCGATGTCAATTTTTCTTTCAAAGTATTGAAGGCTACAAGGCACTCCTCATCAAAACAGAAACTCATCAAAATAGAAAGTTATATCCTTAGCCAATAGGTTACAGAGTGGTCTGAAAATTTTTGAGAAATCCTTAATAAACTATTTGTAAAAGCTTGCATGACCAAGAAAGCTTCTAACTCTCTTGATTACAATTGGGGGTGGCAAATTTACAATCAATTGAAATTTTGCCTTATCTACTTCAATGTCTTTACTTGAAATAATATGCCTAAGAATAATTCCCTACTTCACTAAGAAGTGAAACTTCTCTCAACTTAATGTCAAATTCATTTCCATACATCATCAAAGAACTAATCATAAGTTGTGAAGGCAATCATCAAATGAGTCTCTAAAAATAGAAAAATCATTCATAAACACCTCAATAAACTTTTCAATCATGTCAAAAAAGATAGACATCATACACCATTGAAAAGTTGTAGGGGCATTGCACAAACTAAATGACATCCTCTGATATGCAAATGTTCTAAATGGGCAAGTGAAAATGTTTTTCTCTTGATCTTTTGGGGTAATTGGGACTTAATTATAACATGAAAAACCATCCATAAAATAGTAGTAAGCATAACCTGCCAACCTTTCAAGCATTTAATCAATAAAAGGAAGGGGAAAGTGATCCTTTCGTGTGGCTACATTGAGTTTCCTATGGTCAATGCATATCCACCACCCCATAGTCATTCACATTGGCACTAATACATCATTATCATTTTTAACAACAGAAATACCAAACTTCTTTGGCACCACATGCACTGAATTTACCCATTTGACATCAGAGATTGGATAGATAATACCTACTTCCAAGAATTTGATCACCTCTGCTCTCACAGCCTCCTCTGTATGAGGGTTAAGTCTCCTCTAAGCTTCTCTGGAAGTCTTTGCATCATCTTCCAGCAAAATTTTATGATGCCCATAGTGGGGCTAATTCCTTTGATATCTGCTAAGGTCCACCCTATAGTCCCTTTGTGCTCTTTCAACACATTCATCAATGGACAAGTGAAAAGCAATAATCATTGAAAGAGTATTATTTTCACTAAGAAATACATACTTTAAGTTCTAAGGTAATTGCTTCAATTCCAGTTGGGGAGATGTGGTAGTCATTTATTTTAGTTCTGGGTTCACATGTGACAACCCTTCATTGGAAATTTCTCCTTCTATGACTTATTTTGCTCTATCAAGTTTAGCTGTCAACTTCATCATTTCTTCATCTTTCCCCAATCCATCTGTAGTGAGTACCAATTCTAGTTTATCAGTTGTCTCCTCCTATACAAAAGTTGATAAAATAAGTGAGTCCAATTCATCAACTTGAAAACATTCACTAGGATCTGAAAGTAGTGATAAAGAATTATAAATAAAAAAATTCACAGTTTCATCTAAGACAGTCATCTTCCACTTCCCATTCTGCACATTTATGATTGTCTTGGTGGTTGCCATGAAAGGCCGTCCTAGAAGAATAAGCACTTCTCTTTTTGAAACCATTTATCTTTCCGTGTCAAGCATAATAAAATCTATAGGAATAATCAGTTTATTAATTTGCACAAGAATGTCCTTTACATGCCTCTAAGATATTTAATTGATTTGTCTGCGAGTTATAGAGACACTGTAGTGGGTTTCAATTCTCCCAATACAAGTTGGATATGAAAAGAATAATGTTTCAAATTAATTCTTGCAACTAAGTCTAACATTGCCTTTACCTTGTTTGTCCTTCCAACAGTGATTAAGATATGAAAACTATCTAAATCCTTGAGCTTTAGGGGAAGGTTTGTCTGTAAAACTGCACTGGCTATCTCTGAAAATAAAACTTTCTCATGTGGCTCATACTTATGCTTCCTTGTATTTACTTCCTTCAAAAATTTAGCATAAATAGGCATGTTCTTTATCATATCAAGAAAAGGCAAATTGACATTAACCATGAAAAGGATATCATAAATGTTAGAAACTGATTTATCAAATTTACTCTGCTTTAGCCTTCCTGGAAAAGGGATAGGAGGATCATGTGGTGGGGGTGCTTTGTAGTTGATAGGAGGGTCGACTACTGGAAATATTGCCTTCTCTGGATGCACTTCCTCCTCTGCCTTTTTCTTCCCTTTCTCCAATCCTACTGAAATAATTGAACTATTAGTTTCTTCTCCAACTTTATTATCAATTACCTTTCCACTCCTTAGTGTTGTTATTGCTTTTGCTTGCTCTGATTGGTTAAGCAACTTCCTGGGTGTGTGGCTCTATACTACTTCTACAATTTGTCCTAACTGAGTTTTCTTCTTTTTCATGGATGCCTCTATGTTATGGAACTTGGAATCAATACTTTGGAATTTGGTTGCATTAGTTTCTAACTAGGTTTGTGTTGCTTGAATGAAACTCTGCATGGTTTCTTCAAGGGTAGGCTTCTTTGGTTGTGGTTGAAACAAAGTTTCATCTTGATTTTGATTTCTTTCAACGTTTCAAGAGAAATTAGGATTATTTCTCCAACTAGGATTGTAAGTGTTTGAGTAAGGGTCATTCCATGGCCACTGGTTGTAGATGTTCATTGCATTACCTTACTCAACATCACCTGCAAAATGTTCATTTGAAGGGCAAATATTAGGCAAATGTCCTAAATTACCACAAAAAAAACCTCTACTAGAGCAGGTTGTGGTTGCTTCAAGCGCACCATCATAGAGCACATTGCCTTCATCTACTTAGCCATCTCTGATATCTACATTGATAGATTAGAGTTAGAGTTCACTTCATATAGTCCTCTAGATCTACCTCTTACACTCTTCTGCTGAGAATTTGCTCCCAATATATCATAAAGCTCATAAGTTTCTTTCGGAGTCTTTTCTCCCATGGCTCCACCTGCAGCATTGTCAACCATAACTTGGTATGGTTGTGTCAGTCCATCATAGAAAAATTGGTTAAGCAACTCAAGTGGATATCTGTGCTAAGGGCATTGAACCAAAACTACTTTAAACCTTTGCCATGCTTCATGGAAAGCTTCACCATCCAATTGAAAGAAAGTAGCATTTTGCTTCTCAATTCAGTATTTTTAGCATGAGAGTAGAATTTACCAACGAACTTATTATAAACTGCACCCCATGTTGTTAATGAGCTAGGAGCTATTGTCATGAATCATGTCTTAGCTGCATCATTCAAAGTGTATGGAAAATGTCTCATACATAACTAATAATCTATTAGCCCCTATAATGAAAATATTTGGATGGTTGCATAGAATTCATGCACGCATAAATGTTAATGGATCCTCTGAAGCTATCCCATGAAAAGATGAAGTAAGTTAAAATAAATATATTTCAAGTCATAATTTCTAGCATCATCATCTAATACAATGCACGAAGGTGAAATTCCTATAGTAGGGCATGTTGGTATAAATGCATGATTTTGATAACATATAAAACTTAATTAAAGATTATGTAGTGTTGTTGTCAGGATTTTTTGTATGCAGAAATTAAGTTGCAAGTCTTACAAAAATTGAGTATAGAAAACATATTCCATGTTGTCAAGGCTTGGGCTTGTAAAGAAGCAAAAGATGAAGTTTTGTTATAGATAAAGCATGAATGAAAATGATTTAGTTGTTTTCATTCATGTGTCAAAGTGGAAGATTATATTTGATGGATACAAAGTAGTGTACATACAACAAGCTTCGTCTATCATAAGCAAGTCACAATTAAGCTAATGCTCATTTGATGAGAATAGATAAAGGCAAAAAAGTAAAGATCTTCCAGTGGAGTAGTGAAAAGGTTGTATGGTAGAACAAAGACTTTGTTTATCATAAGTGAGTCAATGATAATCTACCATGAACAGACAAAATGAAGAAGTGAAGGCCGTATGGTAGAGCGAAAGGTTCATTTGGTGGAGGAATGGTGTTTGTCTATTCAACTAAGCTCATCTATTATCTACAACGAAATACCTAATAGATGAACATGAGAGGAGAATTAATTTGCACCTCAATTCTTAGTCTAACGCTTTTAACAGACAACCCATCAGATAAAGCAATGAGGAAAATCTATCTACGGTCTAACATTCCATTTGTTACTTATAATAGATAAATCAATAGACAAAGTGCTAAGAAAATAAGTCATCTGTGCTTCTATAGTTTAACATACAGTTCACAAGACAAAGCACTAGAATGGATGATTTATCTGCAGTACTAGAAAGGATGATTTGTTTGCAACTTACGAAAGACAAACCAGAAAATGAAGGAACTTTATCTCATAAATAATTGGACAAATACTTCATCTGTCATAAGAAAAAGACAAGCAACGGTCAGGTTGAATTTTTGGTCTTCGCTCAGCATTAATAATGTTCTTTCCATATTGATGAAAAATTTAGTCATTGTAGCAATACCTCAACCAGAACTTATTAAGAAACTAGAAATCATCTTCTCCAAGGTCAACGCTACAGGCATTTCAATATTTGATGATTAAGAAAAAGTCAGAGAATTCAAAGTACACTAATCAAAATGGTCTTCTATCATTAATAGAGCTCACCTACCACCAATGGCTGGAATTCAAAGCAACTATGAATTAAATATTGTTGGAGCAAGAGAAAGCAACCAAGTATCAAGAAAATCATTCAAAAATCCCCTTGAAAGCATTTACTGATTTGAGCTAAACCTTCTGCTGTTCTTTAGGAGTCAAGAACCTTGCATTCAAACCTTCCTCAATTTTCTCTAAAGGCTCACAACGACCTTTTGAAAAAATCTTTTACTTCCACATTCAATTTTTGAAAACCTTCCCCTGTGCTTACTAAGAAATACCCATGCTTCAACTTATGACATTCATTCATTGCAAATTCCTTGAGCTAGTGGTTGAGACTAGACTCAAGAAGAGTTGTGACTATCTGAGTATAGACAAAAGCTATTTATTTATGCCCCCCTGAGCTCAAATCTAGAAAAGTGCTGAGAGCATAGTGAATATGCCCCCTAGAGCTAGAATCTAGAAGAGTATTAGGAGCACTAAGGTCATGCTCCCCAGAGCTGGAATCTTGAAGAGTACTAGGAGCATTGTTATTTTTCTACAATTGGGAATAGTGAAACCCAAGACACTAAGAGAAAAGTGTTCTTGGAAGAGTGGAGTAGAGTGCTTACTCGAACCATTATAAAAATCACTATCTTATTTATTTGAGCATTCATTAATTAAGTGATTGATTGCTAGAGGGATGATTAATCCTAAAGCGGGTTGAGCAATAATTTTTAAGTACCCAATTCACCCCTCGCCTCTTAGGTTTTAACCTAATCTTCAAGACCAACATGCGGTATCGGAGCAAACTACATAAACCCTTGTAGTTATTCAATGACAAACTCATCATCCTCATTACTAATATGCACCAAGGGGCAATCGTCTATCCGGTCACCCCTATTTGATGAAACTAACTTCATTTACTAGAAGCTGAGGATGAAGTACTTCATTATAGCCAATGACATGAAATCTTGAAAGGCTATCAAAGTTAGAATCACTCTTCCCACTACTGAAGTACATGCATGGATCAAAGAGGAAGCCACCTCAGTCCAAGATAATGCAAAGGCTATGAACTCCTTATTTTGTGGAGTATCTTCATCTGAGTATCCTCTTACACTACTGTAAAAGGGAATTAGAAGAAATATGTTGATAGGAGAACTAGAAAACTTTAGGATAAAGGAAGGAGAAAATATATCAAAAATGTGTGCTCCATTTTCTAAAGTTACTAACACTTTAAAAGGTTTGAAAATAGAAATCACAAACTCTGAACAGGTGATGAAGATACTAAGGGAACTACCAGAATCATGGAATCAAAAGATCACATCAATCAAGGAAGCAAAGGACCTAAATACTCTTCTGATGGATGATCAAAAGTAAAAGGGAGGCACCAACAAAGCCAAAGAAAATATTGCTCTAATAGTGACCAAGGAAAGTACCAGTGATCCGGCATCACAATCCGAAGATGATATGACCATGTTGGTTAGAAATTTTAGAAAGTTTACAAGAATCAACAGAGGCAACGCCTCAAAGAGATAGCCTAGACAACAGAAGAAAATGATTAAAAGAAAGAAAGATCTCCTCACATGCTATAGATATGGAGGGATCGAACATATGTCTCGTAAGTGTACTAATAAAGAAAAAGTAAATATGAATGAGAAAAATGTTAGAAAAGAAAAGAAACACTTCAAGAAGTTTTCAAGAAACCAAGTTAGAGGAATATACTTGAACGATGAATACTCTTCGGGGACAAGCTCGAGTAAGAAAGGAGATAATGAGTTGGACGCCTCACAAGAATATGCTGCATGGTCCAGATGGAGAATGAATCAACAAATCAAATCACCATTAAGGAGCTGTGCACAATAGAGCTAAAGATAGAGGTAAACTCTTACTATACCTATAGTCCTGACTATTCAAGCTCAAATAGCACTTGTGTCAAATGCAAAAAGTTTAATGAGTTACAACAATCATACAACTCTTTCTTCAGTGAGTTTGAATCACTTAGCCAGAAACTTAAGAGAAAATACACTTTAATGCAACTGTCAAAGTAAATTCTATTCTGGCAGAAAGAAATCTGTCTCTATAAAAGAAGGTTGGAGATCTAAAGAAAGAGATAGAAATATTAAACAACATGTTGAGTAAATTCTTCTAGCTAGGAGAATCTATGACCAAGTTTATGAGAATGACCAATCAAACTAGCAAAAAGGGACTTAGCTATGAATAGTCAGATAATGAAAACTTACAGAAATTTGTTGGATGGTCCAAAGGAGTGAACCTCATAAAAGAAAGAAAAAACTGTCCAAACATTAAAAAGTTCATGGGTTATCCCTGGATAAAGAAACTACTGGAATATAATACACTTAGCAGAGTTCCAAATACTTGCCATTTCTGCAACAAAATTGGACATAGAGTGTATGATTGCTATGCCAAAAGGATGCAAGCAAAAGGTGCAAATATGAGATGGAAATGTAAGGAATATGCACAAACTTCTACCACACACAATTCCACTAACACCATTGGACCCAATACTTGGGTACCAAAAAAATAAAAAGAAAATTTGCTTTGAATGCAAGTAAGTCTCAAAGTTACATTTCGCAATGCATGGTTTATAATTAGTAGCTGCTCGAGAACTTCTACCACACACAATTCCACTAACACCATTGGACCCAATACTTGGGTACCAAAAAAATAAAAAGAAAATTTGC
>JAYJMB010086238.1:0-20950 GCA_036873735.1 Pouteria campechiana | reverse complement strand
AGCAAGAATCATCTAATTTGAAGATCATGTGAGGAAGTTATAGATGAAATAGTGAACACCTCTTTGGGTAGACAGTAGGTTTGTGCACTTGGCTCCACTGTGAGGACATTTTATGTATATTTAAGGGAGTATTCAGCTTAAGTGCTCAACATGAAGTTTTATATCTTGAATTTATTGGACCAATGCAAAAATAATCATGCGATTCCAAGTTCATACGAGAAAGTTATGGTCAAAATAATGGAAGTATCTCCTATGGACAGCAAACCGGACAACTCCACCACCCACCAGCTAGCAATCAGCACCGGTGATGCTAGAATTGGTCAAAATTTTCTTAAAATACATAAAAGTTATGGAAAATTACTATTTGAGGTGATTTTTGGGAAATGTTTAGGCAATTCTAAAGGAATTCGAAGTAGAGAACTTCTAAGAGGAGTTTTAGGATTTATTGGAGGCGACTCTTAGGAGATTTTGTGGAGCAACAAAGGAGGATTCAAGGAGAGCAAAAGGCGATTCAAGAAGACAATTGCAATATGATGTTCTTCATGAAGGGAGTATATTTTATTTTCTTCAAGAACTAATTCTATCTTTCTAGGGTGAAGATGTAGCCCTTCTTGATGAACCTTGTGATTTGGATTATTGATTATTGAATGCAATTCTATATTTTTATTCATGGGTTTTATTTCAATCTTTGGATTTGTGTGATTGCTTGATCACCAAATTCATAAATTTTATTGATTATTTGTGTATGGTTAAGGTGCACACCTTACGCACAACCATGAGCTTCCTTGAATGAGAAGAGTGGAAGGTTAAGGCTCACACCTAACGCACAACGATTCTACTTGGTTATAATTCTTGATCGTAATGGTTTTTCACCTCAATTATACTACACACTATAGGTAATTAGAACGAGTGAAAGTTCTTAATTTAAACCTACACACCAAATGGTAATAATCATATCATAGAAAGCATGCATTGAATCCAATATCCAAATAGCAAGGGGAGTCATTAAGTGGTGAAATCTAAACCCTAGACTTTTGCCTCTTGAGATTTATCCTATATCATTCTATAGTTCTAGATTTCTTATTATCTTTAGTTTATTATTATTATTATTTTAAACCAACAATCCATCTTTTAAGAGTTAGTTTTTGTTAGTAACTTAATTTAATTAAATCAGTTTGTTATTCTCTGTGGGATCTACCCTTGCTTACATACATTATATTACTATATAATTGTGCACTTGTGAGGTATTTATAATTTGAACTATCAATAACTAACTTTGAGAAGAAGTTTAGTGACCTTAATGATAAGATAAGTGAAATCACCAAGTCTATGAAAAGATAAAATTGAGAAGCAAAGAAAAAGAAATTTCACAGATGGAGTAAGAAGTGGATGAAGCAGAAGATCAAGAAGAACAACCTATTACATCCACAAGTGAGGTAAATGAAGGAGGTAAAAATTTTGGGTCCTTTTAATATGCTAGATTCACTTAACCCAAAAGGGGAGGGATGAATTGGGTTTATAGATTTTTTTAGCTTAACCCCTGTAAAAATCAAGTTCTCTCTTTTTATTTCTTGTGTGCAAATTGAGATGAAATAAATGATAAAGCTATAAATGTAGTAAAGTAAACATAAATAGTACACACGATATATAGTGGTTCAAGCCAATTATTCTACTGCACTCTTCTAAGAGCACTCTCCTCGAGTGCCTTGGGTTCCACTATATCTCTTATAATGGAATATAATAGTGCACCTAGCGTTCTTCTAAATTTTAGCTCTAAGGGGGATAAACACAATGCAACTGCACTCTTCTAGATTAGCTCCAGGGGGCATAAACTATTGCCTTTGCACTCTTCTAGTTTCCAACTCTAGGTGGCATTAACTAGTGCCTTTACGCTGTTTTAGATTCCAGGTCTAGGGGTGTAACAACTAGTGCCTTTGCACTCTTCTAGATTCCATCTCTAAGGGGCATAAACACAATAACAAACTATTTGTGAGACTCACTCCAACGAACTAGTTGTTCTTCTTAACTTTGGTTTCGAATATTAAGTTAAGGCAATATGCAAATAAATATAATAAAAATATTGTTGAAAAATTTAGAAAATGACCCACTAGAATAATTTGATGGATTCATGGGAAACATAGAAAAATAGTAGAATTTAAAGAAAATGTTAGTTATACATGGAAGGCGCGAGTAAGGGAAAAAGAAGCCCTTAGAAATTTTAGTAGAAATGTTATTCATATGAATGGATATGATATTGTTTATTTGATATTTATATAAAATAAATATGATGATGCTATGATGGTATAAAGATAATTTGATTATGTACATAGTTGATGATATGTAATTGTTACGATCAAAGTAGCATAAGAAGAGTAATGATGCTTATATGCATCTTATTTGAATGTTTGAATTATTAATTGATTTACAGGATATGTGAATATAAAAATGATGAAATTATGAGGGATGATTATTGGAAGTTGATTTGAGTATTAGTTTATTTAATTAAATTGTGATGGAATCATTGAATTCCTTAGTTTAGATGGTTGTGTGAACTTTATTAGTTATTTGATTGTTTTAATTGAATATGATATGCTATAGCAATATAGTTGCTTATTCAAATATGTAATTAGCCCAAAATTTAAAGAGTTTTGTAATGAATAATACATTTGGAATTTGAAGACTCTTTGATGAATATTGGTTAAGATGATAACATGGTTATGTATAACTAAATAATTTTATTGGTGAACATGTGGTTAAACGAAGTAGCATCTATAATATGATTGTATTAATCGACACTGAGTTTATGATTGAATTAAATAAGGTTGATTAATAATGTAATTGATGGAATTTAGTATTTTTTATATGATTGAAATGAAATGCTATTACGAGTCCAAGTTACATGGATTAATGATTTAATATGGTCTAAATCTGAATTTAGTCAATTGATTGAGAAATTGAAGCATACCCTGATAATGATTAAGAATTTGAGGTATGCTTGGAGTAGGATACATGCTTGAAATTGGAGATTGGTTGTAATGTAACTGTTTTGTAATTAAGAATTGAGTACATGCTTGGAGTAAGGATGTTTATGGATTAAAGTGCAAATATATGTTTGAATTTGAATATTGATCAGAATATTCATACTATGGAATTGAGTTGGGATGTCTATTTTGAAATGATTGAATGATATTTAATGTTGATATGAGCTATAAGTTAAATGGTTGTGGCTGTGTCCACTTTGGATTGTGAGCTATGTCCACTTAGTTGTGGTTGAGACTACTTGGTTTGTGGTTGAGACTACTTGGTTTGTGGTCTCTTGGGCATGGTATTGGTTGGTAGCAGGCAATGGCTAATTTGAAAATTTGGTATGATGTTGAGATATGTTGAGATAGAGGTGTTAAAAATCCACAAGTAGAAATGATTGAAATTTTATAGCTTTAGAAATATTATTATTGTTTGTATAACTCCATGATAGTAGTTCTAAAATTGGGTATGATTTTGAAAGCCCTAAGTTGGCTATTTGATTAATTTGTCAAGAGGTTATTTAGGTAATTGAACATTGAGTACTATTGGATGATATGCTTAATTATTGTAAAAGAGTAATTATTGTAAAAGAGACAATGTTCGATATGGCTGAATAAACTGCTACTTATGTTTTGATTAAGAACGCTAAATTAGACCATTCATGAATATTAATAAACAAAGGATTTAACTATGGTTGAATTGAATTTTATGGATAGATACATTTGATATAGAAATTGTTATGGATTTTCCTACATTAATTGATTCTGGAGTCGTGAAAACATTATAGTAAAACTAAGTTAAGAATGTAGATTTTGTAATTGTACTGATAATGAAATTGTATATGGAGATATTGTGTATGGCATGAATGATAGATTGCTTCTATAATTGTGTATGTTTGTTTGGAGATTCTGAAATAGGTTTAAGAACATATATTTGATTTATGGGAGTGATTATGAGGTATGGGAGTTTATAATAAAGTTGATTTCTGACTATTTTAGTAAATTTTGATGCAAGTGATTCAAAGATCAGATATTTTTGGCCTTGTGTAATATTATCAAAACTTAATAATGATTAACATGTTTTGAAGTATGATTAATGTGTAAATTGGATTAAATTAAGTAGTGATGTTAATACAAATTATGAATTGAATTACAAATTAAGATAATAATGAAAATTATATGATATTTAAAGAATGTGTTTAGTCATAATGATATGAACACGCATGTAATGTGAAGATATGCATTGGGGCATGATTGCATACTATGTTGTCATGAAATTTAAAAAGCATCATAAATTGCATTGATGTGTTAGTGCTAGTATGAGATATGCATGACAAGTAAATGTCAATTTTGAATGTGGATAGTTTTATATATGGATGTGTGGAATTGAATAAGAGATGGTATTGGATTACATAACATTGTCATGAATTGAGTTGCTTATGTATTGAATTAATAATGGATTGCTAATGGATTCTATAAAATGAAGTATGGAATTGATATAGTTGCTAATGAATAATGTGAAATGAATATGAACATGTAGATAGTATGAATAGGATGTTGAGGAACAATTATATGAATGATATAGATATGATTGAGTTTGATATAGTAATGTTTGCCAGTGAGTTGATGGTAAGCTTCTGAAGACTATTAATTTATAATTAATGAATTGTTGGTTAGCTTGGGAAAATTATCATGATCCCATCTAAAGCAACAATACACCTAGGTCCTTCAATAAATGGAGATGGTGAAACCTAAACTCTTGAGAATGCAATGAAGGCAAGATGTAATGATAATACTACCATGAAATCAGCACTTTTGTAGCCAAAGTTATAGGGACAACAAATCATACATTGAAAAAGAGAATGAGTGGCCTGCGTGGCTGAATTTGATATACCCAAATAGCCAGATAGCCTAAATGGCTAGATGGAATATGCCTTGGAGGCATGGCCGGAGATAATATGACGACCCAAATAGCTTGGGGCTTGACATAGATGTCTGGGTAGCCCAGTATGGGATGACACTTAGATGAAGTGGTATAAAAATGCCCTTGTCAGCATATTTGAATGCATATGCCTTTGGTAGCATTATGCCTTCACAGGCAAGAGAATGGTAAGAACATGCCTCTGTCGGCATAAGTCTTTGATGATATGAATGGATATGCCTTAGCGGGCTAGAGAATGATAAGTATACCCTTATCGGATATGTAATGATATGTATACCCTTATCGAATATCAGTAGAAAATAGGATGAAAATGCATTTGATGGCATGTGGTATGAAAGAAGGATGAATATGCCTTTGGTGATGTTTGGTCTTTTGAGAACTGGCATACTATGTGATAATTGGATTCAATTATTTAGGCATTGTGAATATATGATATGATTGGGTAATGCTGATGTGTTTTTATGATTATGATTGATTGTGATAAAAGATGATATATATTATTGAATGACTTTGTTTGTGAGCTTTTTCCTTTAATGACTTGTTAAACAAATGACATGATTAAAAATAATGAATTGAGATATGTCCAATTGTGATTAACATAGGAGGCTGTTATGGCTTAATGGAAATATTTTTTATTAATAAGATGATTGATAAACTTGGACGATTGCAAGGTCATATGCGTATATAGTAATAGTGAATACAATACTTTCTTGATTTCTTGAAATGGTTAAGGCTATTTGTAAATTGATAATCTGTGAAGCCAAAGTAAATTACATTCTTAGTAGAATGATTTATTCAATTGGCATGAAACTATATATGTAGCTCATTCTTGTAACTCCCTATGACATCCATTGAATGACTAAATAGGGTTGCAATATGAAAAATTTGATCAAAATTTTATGACATATAACATATTTTGACATAATTGATTTATAGTTTTGGTCAAGCTAATCGATAATTGTAACTTTGATATGAGGCTTAAGGTGATGTTGAATGATAATACCAATGTTAGTTTGATTATTACTTTAAATAAGATGATGTATCATAAATGATCAAATTAGATGTTATGAAAACATAATTTATGTGATGTATAATGTGGATACAGATCAGCAAGGTATAAAATGATGAGAATAGACTAGTATAATGTGTATTCTGATTGAATTAAATATTAGCGTGTGCAGTGGAAGCATGGAATGATTGAAACAAAAGTTGATATTTTAACTTGTGAACTGATACTTAAAGTTTCAAGGATGAAACTTTTGCAAGGGGCAAAGGCTGTAACACTTAGGGTGTTAAATTTTGGGCCTTAGCATTAATACGATTAAAATGAACTGAAATTAAAAGTTTTATTTTATGAGATGAAGTAATTAGACATTATTTTTAGTTATATGAGGACAAAGTTTGCATTTTTAGGATGCGTAAAAAGAGGTTTAAATTTGTATTTTAATGTTTGAATATATGGAAAATGTTATGAATTAAATATATGAACAAAATATGGTAAAAAGTGGAGAAAAAGAGGAAATAAAAAGCAGCCAATGTAACTGGCACTAGTAGCATTAGATCCTGATGCCAGTGGCGCCAAACCATGTTAAGGGCGAAGGCGGTGGGCAGATAGGTAGCACCGATGGCACTGGTGTTGGATAAATATGCGCAGCGGCCGATATTTTCTATTCCGTTTTGTTTCATTTTGACCCCATTACATTTTCTCTTCTTTCCCCACCCTTTAGCCATGAAAACCCATCACCCAAACTTTAGATTTGATTATTTAAATCGGTAAATCCTTTCATTTCTTTGGAAACCCATGAGTTTGGGTTTTGTTTTGCTATTTGGGCATGTTTCCTCGGATGAAAATTTGAATGATTGTGGCCCATCAATGATTTTTGAGGAATTGGAGCCGGATTCACATGCTAAGGAGGAAGCCACATGCAAATAACAAGGCAAGCTTCATTTTGTTGTTCAATTTGATGATTTGGTCAGCTAGGGTATTAGAGAAGATGAACAGTGAAATTAGGGAACTTCATGATTTTGTATAATAATCATGGGAGAAAGTGATGAATTACTAGATTAAGTGTTTTGGACTTGTTTGATTGCCTTTCCCCCATTCGAAATTGGGTTGTTGAATTTGTTAGGGTTTATGAATAGTGAGATTTTGGGAATTTTGGAGAAGATAATGAAATTATGGAAAAAATGGTTAATTTGTAAATAATAACATTTTTGGGACTATTTAAGCATGAAAAGTGTGATTATACATTAACCCATTTGTGAACAGTAACCCTAGGGCTAAAATTGGTATGAAACGATGTAATTGATAAGGGAATTTGCAAAATAACTTGATTACAATGGTTGTGGCATGATATAGAGTTTATAAAATGAGATTATTTATGAGTTCTAGTTGTGAATAGTCACTTGTAACTAGTAAATGGGGATTTGTATAAAAACACAAGTATGCTTGGGTTAATTGAATTATAAGCAGAATGAACATGTTATTGAGGTATAATTGATGTTGAATATTTATTGAAATCATGATGTATAATTGGGAATGAAAGACCCAAATCCCATGTGAGAGAATAGTTTGTAAGTTATGGATCCTTGTAAGACATTAAGGCATTTGTATAATGAATTGTCAAGTAATTACATGAGGATGGGTATGAATTACCTTGATTATCCATGTTGAATTATTAGAAAGTAAATGATACTTATAACTTGCATGATGAAATGTTTCTACAAGCAAGGCTATAAAAGTAACTAGGCATAAAGCAATTTGAAATTGATTAAGAGAGGGTTATTAATACAATGTATGGAATACATGATTTATGTGCCTTGGGAAATAATTAACAATGAATGAAGATTTGATAACCTTGTGTGGTCAATGATGTGTAAAAAGAGTAATCTATTGATATGAATTAACCAAGTTATTTTGTAATGGAATGAGATTGTTACCCTATACAGAATGATTTGAGAAGGATGAAAAGAAATGGAGCTTGAGGAGTGTATAGAGATTCACTCAGGTAAGTAGGCTATCTTTTATTATTAAAAAGGGATGGTGATTGTCCCATTGTTTGTATTCATTTATTTACAAGTATAAATAATATGGATAGGGATTTGGGACATCCCATAAATCTTAGTTTTGTCATAAACGAATGTGAGTTAAGTAGGCCCCTTTTTATACAAATGCTCATGATTTTGTTCAATTGATTGCATCTAGGCTTGTATATTATGCTTTAGGATAGTGGATATCCCATTTATTATGAATATGTAAGTTTTGATTCAGTGATAATTTATGACTAATATTTATATGAATTTTGTGAAGACTTGAGGATTAAGGATAGTGATTGTTCATTGAATTGAAGTCATTAGTGTTTAGATTATGATGAGATTTATGATGTGAATTGAAAGAATATGTTATGATACTTATTGTTCTTGTGTATGGATATCCATTTGTTAGAAATAAAAGAATATCCCATTCTTATGATGGATAGTTTGTGTCATAAGGTTTCATTTAAATTACTGATTTGAGGGAAATAGAGAATATTCCCTAATTTGGCTTAAGAATAAGCGTATATATTGTACTATGGTGAATGATATCATAAAATTAAGGTATTGAGAAACTGTAGAGTGGAACAGAAAGAACGATGTATTATAATTGAATGTTGAAAATGATTGTTAACGTCATAATTGTGATAATCTCATGTTTATGTGTTGATTATTATTATTTTCTATCATTCCTACTTACTGAGTTTGCTCAAACTCTTGCCTGTTTATTATATATTTTTAGCTGACAGGTTAAGCAAGGGAACTTGAAGACAATGACTTAATTATGTTTGTATAAATTGCAGATTGAAAATTTTGTGTTATGTATATGTATTTATTTTGAATTGTATTAATTTAAACTGAGAGGTATTTTGATTATGTATGATGTTGTAAAATGATTGGCATGTCATTGTGTAATTATGAATAGATGTAAATAGATGTAATTTAATTTAGATACATGCATTGCCATCATGGGGCTAAGCAGGTTCTGGGATGTGGGAAATTATTATAATTTATGTGAAGTTTTGGGAAAATATTGATATTTTATTGTTGTTAAATGTAAATTTATATGATTCATAAATGCATGTATAGTTTATATGCATATAATACAGGGTAGACTCTGCCAAAATTTTGGGCAGAATTTCCATTAAAAATAGAAAATGGGGACGTTAGAGTAAAACTTCTATTAATGAGAAGGGAAGTGGTAGCGTCCCCTATCGGCCACAACATGGGATAGTCAAAACACATAGGGTGGGGATCTGGGGCATTACAACAAGTTCCTTGATCTTCTTCAGTTTTAGATAGACTTTATATGAGAGACAAATGCTTGAATAATTTGACTCTACTTTTAGCTCTTCATTTGCCTGAGTTCAGCTCCATTTCATCTCTACTTCTGCAAAATTGAATTCGTCTTTCTATTGTGGACAAATGTTGAGTATAAGCAGTTTATCTGAATTTGTCCATGGAATAATTTGTATGAATCTATCTGAGGTAGATGCTATCTGATATTAACTTTATCTGTAGGTGTTTTATTTTATCACTCATTGAGGTTTGAACTTCATGGCTACAGATGTTCTTTGTAGCTCAAAGTTTCAGTGCCATTCTTTTTGAGCATTCTTGTCTTCTTTCAGTCAGTGGATTTTGCTTGCTAATGCATTCTCTATATATGCTATCCACTATTTTTGAGTTGCTTCCCTATACATCATTCATATCTATCTCTGCAATACTAGTGAACACAACTGCTAATACCACAAATGTTCACTCATATATTATTGCTCATCATTAAAACCTATCTGTTTGGAGAAGAAATTGACAATTCAATTGTTTTTGTAGGATTGGAGAAGAGTAAGAAAAAGGCAAAGGAGGAAGTGCATCCAAAGAAGGCAGTGTTTACAATAGTTGACCTCCTTATCAACTACAAAGCACCTCCACCGTATGATCCTCTTGTCCATTTTCCAGGAAGGTTGAAGTAGAGCAAGTTTAATAAATCATTTTCTGACATTTGTGATATCCTTTCCAAGGTTAATGTCAATTTTCCTTTGCTTGATATGATAAAGAACATGAGTACTTATGCTAAATTCTTGAAGGAACTAAACATGAGGAAGTGTAAGTATGAACCACATGAGAAAGTTCTAGTCTCAGAGGCAGCCGATGCAGTTTTGCAGGCAAACCTTCTCCCAAAACTTTAGGATCCAGGTAGTTTCAATATCTCAATCATTGTTGGAAGGACAAACATGGTAAAAGCAATGCTAGACTTAGGTGCCAACATTAATTTGATGCCTTATTCTATTTATATACAACTTGGATGGGGAGAATTGGAATCCACTACAATATCTTTACAACTTGCAGACACATCAGTTAAATATCCTTGAGGCATTTTAGAGGACATTCTTATGCAGATTGATAAGCTATTGTGCTTGACATGGAGAGGCAAATGATTCTAGAGAGAGAAGTACCTATTCTTCTAGGATGATCTTTCATGGCAACCACCAAGACAATCATAGATGTGTAGAATGGGAAGTTGAAGATGACCATCTTAGATGAAACAATAGAATTCTCTATTTATAATTCTTTATCACTACCTCTAGATCCTAGTGGATGTTTTCAAGTTGATGTATTGGACTCACTTATTCTATCAACTTTTGTGCAGGAGGAGACAATTAATAAACTAGAATTGGTGCTCACTATAGATGGATTGGAGGAAGATGAAGAAATGATGAATTTGAAAGCAGAACTTGATAAACTAGAGCAAGTCAGAGAAGGGGAAGTTTCCAATGAAGGGTTGTCACATGTGAACCCAAAAGTTAAAGAATCGACTGCTACATCATCCCAACTGGAATTGAAGCAATTACCTCTGAACTTAAATTATGTATTTCTTGGTGAAAACAATACTCTTTAGGTGATAATTGCTTCTAACTTGTCTATTGATGAAGAACATAAGCTAATAAATGTGTTAAGAGAGAACAAAGGGGCTATAGGGTGGACACTAGACATGAAGGGAATTAGCTCCACTATGTGCAAGCATAAAATTTTGCTGGAAGATGATGCAAAGACTTCCAGAGAAGCTCAAAGGAGACTTAGCCCACATATTAAGGAATCTATGAGAGTAGAGATGATCAAATTGTTAGATGCATGTATTATTTATCCAATCTCTAATAGTAAAGGGGTAAGTCCAGTGAATATGGTGCCAAAGAATTCTGGTATTTTTATTCTTAAAAATGACAATGATGAATTGGTGCCAATGAGAATGACTACAGGGTGGCAGATGTGCATTGATTATAGGACACTCAATGCAGTCACAAGAAAGGATCACTTTTCCCTTCTTTTTTTTGATCAAATGCTTGAAAGGTTGGTAGGTCATGCTTCCTACTATTTTCTGGATGGTTTTTAAGGTTATAATTAAGTTCCTATCACCCTAGAAGATCAGGAGAAGACCTTGTTCACCTGCTTAGTCAGAACATTTGTATGTCGAAGGATGCCTTTTGGTTTGCGCAATGCCCCTGCAACTTTTCAAAGGTGTATGATGTCCATTTTTTCTAACATGATTGAGAAGTTTATTGAGGTGTTCATGGGTGTTTTTTCTTTTTTTGGAGACTTATTTGATGATTGCCTTCACAACTTAAGATTGTTGCTTAAAAGATGTATGGAAATAAATTTGACACTAAGTTGGGAGAAGTGCCACGTCTTAGTGAAATAGGAAATTGTGCTTAGACATATTATTTCAAGTGAAGGCATTGAAGTTGAAAAGGCAAAAATTGAATTAATTGCAAAGTTACCTCCCCCAATTTCAATCAAGGGAGTTAGAAGTTTTCTTGGTCATGCAAGCTTTAACAGACGGTTAATTAAGGATTTCTAAAACTTTTCTAGACCATTTTATAACTTGTTGGCTAAGGATGTAACTTTCTATTTTGATGAGGAATGCCTTGTTGCCTTTAACACCTTGAAAAAGAAATTGACATCAGCTCCAATTTTAGTAATTCTTGATTGGTCCATTCCATTTGAACACATGTGTGATACATCAGACTCCACCATCGGTGCGGTCCTAGGATAGAGAGTAGACAAATTACCTCATATAATTCATTATGCAAGTAGGACTCTAAACGAAACACAATTGAACTATTCTATCACTGAAAAAGAATTGCTTGCAAATATGTTTGCTTTAAAAAAATTTGTTTCACATTATTGGTTTAAAAGTAATTATTTATTCAGATCATGTTGAATTGAGAAATTTGCCAACAAAAAAAGATGCTAAGCCTAGGTTGATTAGGTGGATCTTAATGTTGCAAGAGTTTGATTTGACAATCAAGGATAACAAGGGGTCTGAGACTGTTGTAACAGATCATCAGTCCAGATTGGTGGAAGGAACTAATTTTGAGCAAGAAAGAGGAAAGGAAAACATTCCTATCAATGAGATCTTTCCCAATGACCAATTGTTTTTAATGAAGGGGAGTGAACGTTGGTGCGTTGACATTGTAAATTACTTGGTTAAAGGAATTTTTAGTCCTCTATTGAATTCATAGGGAAGAAAAAAGTTGTTGTCAATGGTGAGACATTATTTTTGCAATGACTTAGTATTGTTCAAAATGTGCCTAGACCAAATCATTAGGTGTTGCATTCCAAAAGATGAGCAACAGAGTATAAGACATTGCCACACATTTAGATATGGAGGGCATTTTGGACGGAAGGAAGCTACTCTCAAAGTTTTTCAATTTGGATTTTATTGGTTAACTATTTTTAAAGACGCTCATGCCTTTTGTGCAATGTGTGACAAATGCTAGAGAACAGGGAACATTGGAAGGAGGGATAAGATCCCACTTATAGGTAACCTTGTCATTGAACTTTTTGATGTATGGGGTATCAATTTTATGGGTCCATTCCCGCCATCCAATGGGAACTTGTACATTTTGCTAGCTATGGATTATGTGTACAAGTGGATTGAAGCTATGGCCACTAAGACTAATGATTTTAATGTTGTGCTAAGATTTTTGAAAGACAGGAATTTTTCCAGGTTTGGCACTCTTAGAGCAATCATTAGTGATAGGGAAACTCATTAATACAATAAGGTTTTTGTAGCTTTGTTGAAAAAGTACAACATCACTCTTAGGGTTGCAACACCTTATTAACCACAAACGTCAGGGCAAGTAGAAGTTAGCAACCAACAAATAAAAGCAATTTTGGAAAGGACTATGAACACTTCACGGAAAGATTGGGCAATAAAGCTGAATGATGCCTTATGGGCATATAGGATAGCTTTCAAGACCCCAATTGGAATGAGTTTATACAAACTTTTTTTTGAAAAAGCCTGCCATTTGCCTTTCAAGTAGGAGCACAAGGCATATTGGGCTATAAAACATTTGAATTATGATATGGAAAAGGTAGGAGAGTAGAGGAAACTTTAGCTTTACAAACTTGAGGAGCTGAGGAATGAAGCATATGAGAATGTTAAGATTTACAATAAGCGAACCAAGGAATATCACACTAAAGTTATTTGTGAATGGCCATTAAACTTGGAATGGATGTTTTGCTTTATAGCTCACATTTGCATTTATTTCCAGGAAAACTGCAATCACATTGGGTTGGTCCATTCCTTATCACACATGTGTTTCCTCATGGAGCGGTTGAACTGAAGAATCCAAAAGATGGGAGAACTTTCAAGGTTAATGGTCATCGAGTTAAGAAATACAACAGAGATGACATGCTAATGTAGTTGAATGAAGTGTGGGAAATTAAAAATTTATAGGAAAAGAAGTTCATCTTGCTTAGAAGTTATATAAAGAGCTTCTTGGGAGGCAACCCATGTTGCTTTATTTTTCAGTCATTTCAATTTTTTAGATGTAGTGATGTTCTTGCATTAGTAAAGAGGCTAGTTGCATCAGTTTAAATAAACTTGATTGGATTTTTAAGTTGTTAGATTACATTGATATTTTCCTATTTGCTATACTTAATATATTGTTATTTTGTGATTGATAGGTCAAGTTCATGAACTAAGGAATTGGTGAACAAAACAAGTTCAAAGAAGGGAATCATTAGTGTGCATTGGAGAAATAATAAAAAGAGAATGGAGGTAGAAAGATGGCACCATTGGCACTCATTCTGGAGCCTTTGGCACTGGAAAATCAAGTGTTACAAGATGAGGCAGTGAGATGGCACCACTGGCGCTCATTCTATATTCTGGCACCACCGACGTTGGAAATACATCACATGGCATCACATTTTGGAGCTACTAGCTCCCTTTTTGACACAGCTAGTCTTGGAACATTTTTTGCAAAGATTGCCAAGGTAGCGACGTGGTGCCGCTGCCCATTCCCACTTAAAGCCACACACGCACACCCTCTTCTTTCCCCATTCCCATTCCCACTTCGTGTGCTTTGCTTCCCTTTCTCTCCTTCTCTCCAAAACCTCTCCTCACAACCCTAAACCTCATTTTCACACTATTAAACTCAAAGCTTCATCATCAACACCTTCTTTCTTCCATCACTTTCCTTGGATTCAACTGAACCATTCCTCCAATCATCCACTTCCTCAACCATTTTCTCAAAGTTGGGTTGGACAAATTCGTGAGCATCTTATTGGAATCAAGAGTAAGTCACTTCTAGCATCTCAAACCTTCTTCTATTTGTATTCTTGGTGGATTGCATCATTCTTGTGGTGGGTTAAGGAGAAGTGGAGATGGGTTCTTGTGTTTGGGAGACTTCTTCTCATTATGCACACTAAGTATTTGAAGAATTGTTTGAGCTAGTGTATGTGTGGTTTCTCTTTGGCAAATGTTGCAAGGGTATATGTGAGAAGATTAGTTGTGTATTGAAGTGGATTTGAGGTCTCATTAAGGCTATCTTTGAGAAAATTTGAAGGGCATGCTACATGTTTAAGGAATTGCCTTAGTGCAGGGACCTTTTCTTGTGGTGTTTATGCACAAATTCTTGCTTGTGTTTCTTGCTATTTCTAAGTGAAGTGGAATTGTGTGATTTGGTCAAGAGGAGCCTTGAGAATTTTGCATCATTTTGTTTACTTAATGTAGTTCTATATTGCATTCCATGTATTCTCACCATGCCTCCAAAGAAGTCCACTTCTCTAGAGTCTCCAAGAGAAGGCTCACAAAAGAGCTAGATGCACCACCTAAGCCCACATTTTTCAATGCTCGAGCTGAAGACATCTTTAGACACTCTCTTGTAGATCAAGAAGGAATTAGAGAAAGAGGCTTTGACATGATTTATAGTGACATAGCCAATCTCATTCAAGTCCAGAATTTGATGCCATTTATAGCTCAACTTGATGCTGCAGTGGTTTAACTGGTTAAGGAATTTTATGCCAATGCCAAAGAACAATAAAAAGTCAACCTGAGGGAGTTGAATCCACTTGTTGTCAGTATTACTATATATGATTTTGATGATAACAAAACTTGTATTAAGAAAGGACATTCATGTGCTTAAATCTCTAACAATCACATGCACGATTATGAATTAATAAACATTAATACATAATCATGAATGTTTAATTATATATGCACACATCCTTTACTCTATGTTACGCTTAAAATTATTGATTATTCATGCATTAATTTGTTAGATTATACTTAACACCTTATTAACTTAAGCTTTCTTTTTAGATATATAATTTGAAGGGATACATCTTTTATGTTTATTACATTTTCTAAAATATCCTCTTTCTATGATTTGTTGGGCCTCAAAGTGACACCTTTTTGACAGAGAAGTTTTAGCTACTAGAGATAGTTGCAGTGTTCTAGCTATAACTTTCTTAAAACAAAAAAGAATCATATGATTCTTGATGCATTATAAATATACTAATAAATTCTATAACTTTTATGTTGAATACAGTTTCCAAATATAACTCTAGAAGTACCATAATTTGCCTAAATGTGCCACCTTACATTGATAAAATTCTTTGGCAATCAAATCCTATGTTGAATATTGAAATATGATTCTTGGATGATTTGTTCAATTGATGAGGTGCATATATTATGATATGAATAGATTTGCAAAAGCACTTTTGAGCATACATAGACATATAAAAGGCTCATGCATACCTAAAAGAAATTGAATAAGTGTGGTTAAAGTGAGCATGAAAAGTGATATCTATTGTATTGATGATCATCAAGCTTAGATTGACCCACTCTATTTAAGTTTCATAATAAGATGCCTTACAAGTAGAAATAATGATATTTGTTAAAAATCTGCTCTTAGATGAATTAAAGAAGCATTTTCATGAAGCACCCTTGGATCAACATTGAAATTTAGAAGAGATCAGTATTCCTGAAGATATTTATGAAAAGTTAATATATCTAAAAATTTACTAATTTATAAGCATGTGAATTCAAGGAACTTGAGAAAGCCTAAGAAATATTGTAATTTACCTATATATCATATGAAGGTGTGCTATGTAAGAGATGAGAAATGTTGAGCACCGTTCTTTGGAGATTTTGATGGAGATTGCTTTCATAGTTATATTCTTTAGTCTACCATCTTAAGAAAGGAACTTAAGAGACTTAGGTTGTGTAAAGATCACCTAATAATCAAAATGATAGAAATCTCATTTTGAAGCAAGAGATGCTTAATTTAAAATATATCTAAGAACAACAAACAAATGAGAAAACAGACACAACAACTAGAATCATGCATTATCAAATCATAACTATTAAATGACTGAAATGATGTACGTTTGCCACCTTATGTGATTAAAATTGTGATGTTTTCATTCCTGAAAAGATGTGGTGAGGTTTCATATGTTTTCTTCTAATGAAATTTGATGAACATGTATAAAATTGTTTTGACATGATATGAATATCAATTTGGTAACTTCTATGTCTAAATGAGAATTATGATTTTGATGCATCTTTGAAATGATATATGAATTAATGTATGCTTGAAAGCTGTTTACATATCTTTAAAACTTCAATGAAAATTATCTAACGTTTGAGTGTTGCTCATGATATGAATCTACTCTTTATATTGATGGAAACTTATCATATCTCATGTTCATAGTTATGCTTTGTACGGGTGCATTCTTTAGGGACCAAGCAAGATCCATATGTTGTTGTGAAAGTTTTAGGAGCTCAACAATACGGGGGGAGAAAAATGTATATTTGTGAATCATAACCTTAATACAACAAGATGGAGAGTTTGGAAAAAAAGAAGACTTCAAAAAGAATAGACTGTGCCTTATATGTTTTTTCTTTGTGTGTTTTGATACAACAAAGGGTAGCAAAACATTGTTTATGAAAGTATTGATAGACCATGCTCTTGATTGCATTTACCTACCCTATCTTCTAGCCATTAAGGGGGAGACATATCTCATTCATTTAATACACCTTTTTGATGCTGACAAAAAGGGGGAGAAAAATGTTGAAAGACTTGTTTAAGAAATTGAGAAAGTATTAGGAAAGATGCTTGTCATGGCTTGCATTTAAGAGAAGAATAGAATCATATATGTCATGACCTGAATAGAATCATATATGTCAAGACCTGCTTTTATGTCAAAGTATCAAACTCCATAAGATTTTACATTTCTATTAAATAGGGAAAGTTTGCTATTGGCTCATTGGCATGTCCTTTAAATATCATAAGTCTTCAAGTTTTGTCATCATCAAAAAGGGGGAGATTGTTGGGATTATTATATGATTTTGATAATAAAAAAACTTGTCTTAAGATTTAATTTATGTTAATGATGCTTCTAGCAAAGAAAACTTAAAATATAGAAATATATGCTTAAAATATTAGTGCTTTGTTGGAATATCATTTGTGCAAGCATATATATCTTGTTATAAGTCCAGAAGGGAAATCATCTTGATCCATATTATTTTCAACCTTGTTTATCATGCCTTGGATCATATGCTAAATGTGCCTTAGAGAGATATCCTTTTGAATGAAAAAGAATGAGTGCTTAAATGAGCTTATAGACACAAAATCATGATTTAAAGTACATATTCATGCTTTACAACTTATGAAAATTTCACATTGATAATTATATTGTAATTTACAATGAAAAATATAATGAAAAATGTCAAGCTAATAATGTGGCAAAGTGTACAAATTCCCAAGTGCAAGTGCACTGCTACAGTAATTTTGCTGCAATAAGCTAAAGACGAAGTGTTGTCAAAGACAAAGCTTGAGATGAAGTAACTGCTATAGTAAATTGCTACAGTAAATTATTATAGTAAATTGCTACAATAAATTACTATAGTGTCATCTAAGACAAAGCTAAAGATGAATGCTAGGACAAGGTGTGCAATAATGATTTGTAGTAGTAACCTGCTACAGTACCATGGACAAATTGCTAAGATGAATTGCTCGGATGAATTTGCAATGGATTGCTACAATGATTTGCTACTGTAACCTGCTATAGACCACAAACAAATTGCTAAGTTGAATTGCTCAGACGAATTGCTATAGTGATTTGCTCCAGTAACACTACTACAGTACCCTCGAATAAACGTTTTGAAACACCCCGCACCCCCACTCAATGCATTTTGGCTATCTAGTAGATTATTACCTATTGAGGCCTATGTGGAACACTACCATTTCCTCCTTTTTAACGGAAGTCTTCCCATAACCCCATAATTTTCCTATTTTTTAGGGAGATATCCTTACATAAATTTGGCAGAGTCTCCCTTAAATTATGTGAATTTAAACCTTCTATACATCAATCAAATACATTTCTAATGTCTATGCTCACAATTTCCAAACATGAATAAAACTGAAATGTCAATAATTATAAATTAGACCATAAATGACTCAACTAACTCAACTTACAAAGCCCAAAACCTTTGTCATCCAATGATGGCAATAACCTTACCTAACTATTTAAAAATAATAATATCATTTTCTACTATTATGACATGTCATTCTCTTTTACATACCAAAATACATCTCAAATTAAGTTATTACAATTATGACTTAATACTAATTCCAAAATTCTATCAAATACAATAAAAATCACAAACTCCATTAACATCTTCCATAGCTCCCTTACTTGATCTGTCCACTAAAAATTTAAATAAGAAGGCGTGAGTCTGGGCAACTCATTAAGTAGGTAGTAATATAAAATAATTATCAATACTTATGAGCATAAGATTATCATAATCATAACATTTACAATCATGACCAACATTCAAATATAATACATAATTATTTCTATTCCATTCAATGAGTTCTCAAAACCTCAATTATATGATATTATTCACCATAGTATAATATACACATTCATTCTTAAACTAAATTAGGGGATATTCTCTATTCCCCTCAAATCAGGCATTCACATAAAGCCTTAAGAAACATAACCATGGGGTATCTTTTATCCCCAACAAATAGGCATCCATACACAATAATAACTATCATAAGATACATATCCAATTCAGATCATGAATCTCATCATAAACTGAACACTAATAACCTTAGTACAGAGGATATTCATTATCCCTAATCTTTAAGTTTCACAAAATCAATATTAACATCAATCAAAAACTATAACGGAATCCAAACATACATATTCATAACAAATGGGATATCCACCATCCCCAAGCATAACATACAAGCCTAGATGCAAATAAATGGGCAAATTCTGAAGCATTAAACCAAAACGAGGGCCTACTTACATATTGATGAATCACCATACTCTCCTTAAGCTCCATGACTTTTCATCCTTCTCAATTGATCCTGTACAAAGTAATAATCCCATTCATTTACAAAATAACTTGAACTAATTCATTTCAAACCAATAAATTAGATACTATGATTGATTTATTGTTAAACCCATATACTTCCCAATTGCCTAATGGCATACTCATCAATATACACTCCAAAATCCAACATATTTGACATCTAGATAACCTTTATAACATGCCAATTAAACTCTACGTACATCCCAATTCACTACCATTCCAATGTCATACCCAAAATAATACTTTGTAAGTTTATGATTTCTTATGCTTAAATCATCCCAATAACATCACAATAAACTAATTAAGCATCTACCCATAGCAATTACATCTAGGTCATAAATTTCCCCAATTATCAGCATACATAAAACCCTAACCGACATGAATCATTATGTTTTACTCCCTATCAAGTTCAAAAATAGTCTAATTCATGCCTTAATCAATTTCCCCCATGATTATTATTCATAAGCTATGAAATTGGAGCAAAATCATTGTTCATCTTCCCAAAATCAACTGTTCATGCATGGGTAGAATCCCTAGCAATGAAAAATTATGACTTCTCATAATCAAATAAGCCCTAAAACACAATAATACATGATTGAAATGTTTTCCTCATGGTTTAACACTCAAATTCATCATTTTCCCCCAAAATTCCATAATTCCCAAAACCCTAATTAACATAAAAACTCAAATTTGAATGGGCAAAAGTATCTTACCTTGGAATCTTGGTGTCTCTTCCTCCCAAGGATGAGAATCCAAGCTTAAAACTTGAAATAGCACACTCCATTTGCAAAAATTTGATTTGTCTTCTTCTTTCACCATCTAAACTGAAGAATTTTTTATTAGCAAGCAAGATCGATGGGTTTTCATTTCTAAACATGATGAATCCTAGCCAAAATAACATGAAAAAGGGGTGAAAATCATAGGATTTAGTTATGGGGAAAGGGAGAAACGAAACAGCCAAAATTGGGACGGAATGGCCAAGAAACGAACCACCCCCAATTTATCCCACGATCTGGCGCTGCGGCCTAGAATTCTGGTGTGACGGCACTAGAAAATCTGCCTAATGCCCATGCCTTCAGCATGATTTGGTGCCATGGCGCCAGATCACTGGCCTGCTTTTCTTCATTATTTTTCTCCTTTTTTCTTCATATATTTTTGTCATAATATTTTTCATAAAATTCTACCATTAAAAGACATATGTAAATGTAACGCCCCGCCCTCCTGGGGTCGTTACTCCACTTTACACCATAAATCCACATGATAATACCATGAATTTTCCAC